>VNWX01001645.1:0-14488 GCA_009869905.1 Ceratophysella communis | reverse complement strand
GACAGCGAATGAAAAGTTCATTATGTTTGTCAAATTTTGTGATCCTTTTCCACGGCTTCCGAATCGGGAGAAGAGTCTAAATTTTTCATCCAAAATTGGTCCACTCAAATTGGAAATTCTGAAATTTGACCACTCACGAGACTCAAGCAAGACAAGGACGAGGAGGAGAGACAGAGACACGAGCCAAGCAGGGCTAGTATGTTCTACAATTCTGGCACGGTCATGGATGAAGAAGACACACTCCACTCCGTCTACAGCTTCGGCGGTGATGCTGGCGACAGTCGCGGCTACGCTCTAGATCGCAGGTGACTAGTCACCGTCGTCGACTGCATGCCATTCACTCTGGCAAATTTACTAATTGTTTATTTTGCTTTATCTGCAGTGAGAACGAGGGTACACCACGGAAGAGCGTGACGGTGATCACGGACGCGGACGGGAACACGGTTGAGATTAGCAGCAGCCAGCGGAAGTACATCAAGTCAGACAACGGAAGCGTCCCACCGCTCTACGAAGGCTGCGATCAGTGCGAGGTCAGTTCAGGCGTGTATCGTCCTGGGTTAACAAGTTCCAAGGGTTCTTCTTTAGGACTGATCTCTTAAAACCACTGATTGACCACTGACTTGCAGATCTTCTGCGGGAGGATTCCCAAGGAAGTCATGGAGCACGAGTTGGTGTCCGTGTTCGAGAAGTACGGGCCGGTCACTGACCTGCGCCTCATGATGAACCCTGCCACGCAGCGAAGCCGGGGATTTGCCTTCGTTAAGTACAGGAGCCGGGAAGATGCTGTCGCTGCTGTGCGATCGGTAGGTCGTAGAGCAATCCAACAATGTACATGTAACTTCCTCAGCTCCTAACGGTAGAGCGCGGTTTCAGATGAACGGGAGCGAGATTCGACCTGGAAGGGCTGTTACAGTGAGCGTTTGTAAGCCCAAAGTTCGACTGTTCGTGGGCAACATTCCCAAGCTCAAGGGTCGTGAAGAACTGTTCGTGGAATTCGATAAACGGACTTGTAAGTTGTCAATTGTTTTATTGCAGTGAAAGCAAAAGGTCATATTAAAAGGTCAGCATCAGTTTCGACCTTGTACCCATGTTCTGCATTGTTTTCGCAGATGGACTGAAAGATGTGATCATCTACAACAATCCGGATGACTCGAAGAAGAACCGTGGCTTTTGCTTCTTGGAATATGGCTCTCATCGAGATGCTTCCGTTGCCAAGAAGCGCCTGAGCGTTCCGCCCATGAAGATCTGGGGCTGTGACATTCTCGTGGACTGGGCTGACCCTCTGGAAGAACCCGATGATGACGTCATGAGCAAGGTCAAAGTACTCTATGTCCGCAACATCACTTACTCAGTCACGGAAAATGAGTTACGATCTGCCTTCGGCGTTTATGGCGTCATTGACCGGGTCAAGAAAATTAAGGTACCGGCAAGGATGCTGTGTTAAATATCAGAGTAGATCAGTTACCAGTGTTTTGATTTTGAATTCGCAGGACTACGCGTTCATCCACTTCCACGATCGAAAGGAAGCGGCACAGGCCAAGGCTGAGCTGGACAGGAAGGAATTCGGAGGGACGGCCATCGAGGTGACCTGGGCCAAGCCGCCAACAGACAAGCAGAAACGACAGGAAATTCTGCGCGCTCGTGAGCGGCGAATGCTACAGCTCTTCAATCAGCGCCCTGTGTAAGTCACGCCACGTGTGAACACGGTCACCATTCGGATCAGATCCGGTCAAACCTATTTTATTTCCCAAATTTCAGGAAAGCGACGGAGAACACGGCTGTCACTCAAATGCACCTGATGAACAATGCTGAGGAGATTCTGCTTCGTCAACAAGGATCGGGCATGATGGGGTCACAAGCACAAGGCAGCGGAGACAACGGTAAGCGCGGCTCGATTTTGCTTATTCCTATGAAGTTCTAAAGTGTGACAGTGTTTGCAGAGTACCAGCAGCACTTCGAGGAGTACGAAGAGCAGGATCCTTTTCCCGACTTTGACTTTCACCACCAAATGGCTGCAGGATACCAACCTGCAGCATTTCGTCAGGAAAACTTCGGAGCCTATCCTTCTTTCATGCCTCGCACTGGCACAGGTGTCATGGGCTTCGGCTGGTCAACGGCTCCACCGCCGCGACGTCAAACGCTGGCCAATGCTCTGCGTCAGCAGGAACAGCAGAACAATAAGGACGGCACCGTGTTCTCCAGCTACTCAGTGTCCCAATCAGGACTGGCCACGGTCAACGAGGAGGAACCCATCCCGGGCTTCCCTATCTTCCAACCGCGACAGACTGTGTCTCACTCTGGAACGAGCACTCAGGATTTGAACCCAGCTCCGCGACGACAGCAGCGACCGAAGCCAAGGGTAAGGGTCACGGCTTCCGTTATATTGTTATAAGCCAACTACCCAAGCACATTAACGCTTGTACGTTTCAGAGCGAAGGAAGCCGACGCAACGGATCTGCTCACTCGGCCCCAGTAGCCGTTGACCCAATTGACGCGGATGAGAACTGGCGAGCCAATTGCGGAATGCCCATTCCACGCACTCGCCCGCAACAATGGACTCCAAGTCCCAAGAACAGTCCGCCCAAGAAGTCAGAACGAGAACGTGAAGCCAACGCAGCCGTGTCCGAAACTGGGACCAACGCCACGTCCTCAACTGGAACTGACCTGTCACCGCGCAACTCGGCACCCAACGTCAGCTGGAGATCTCGTCCTTCTTCCTGAACAAAAAAACTTCGCAATTGGACTTTGAAATGGATTCAAAAATTCAAATTAATGAGCTCAGAAAAAAACTACGGAAAATCGAAGCTCTTGTACATTGAAAATCCAAATAGGAAGGCTTATGCGAAAATATTAAATATAAATGTAATTCTTCTGACGATTTAGTAGACGTGAACTAAAGTTAGGAAATAAAAATTGTAATTGTAGGAAAAAAACAGGTATTCGGGTTTTTCATTTTTTTATTCTTGTTTTTTTCATTCCATGCTCTTTACATTGCTCGCTTCAAACAAGACCCAGCCTCACCTACCTCCACTTCCGCCCAGCACACACTCAAGCACGACTCGACCCTTTTAGAGTAACTCCATTAGCCATCAACAGACAACCAAATTATTAACATAACTAAATTTTTTATAACATATATGTATTGTAAATTGTAATAGGTATAAAGTTATAGAAGCAGAGAGGAGTAAGGAAACCCAAAAAAAAGCTCTTCCGGTCTGTCGCTAGATTTTTTTTCTCAAAATTTTTCACGGTATAAGGCAGGCAACAATTAACCTGTGTATGTTGGTTGTTTAATTTTGATGACGGAGGAGCAGAGCCCGAAAACAAAAAGGGAAAAAGTTAGCATAACTCTAATTTATAATCCACAATATACTCTAATTTGATAATATATAACTAATTTTACAGCATTGATTTTGAGTAAATATAATATTTACTTTTTAAAACTACTTTAAACTGCTTGACGCAGAAAATCCAAAAACAAAATTCGAAATCCAAAAATTCATGTTTTCCCTGGACCCAATAATAACCATTATAATTCTGTACGTATAAACTGTACTGTGATACAGGCTTATTAGACCAAAACAAACTCTTATTTTAAATGTAATGCATAATTGTATATATTTTTTTGTTGATTTTTGCAATTTTCTGAAACCTTTTTTTCAATAAGCCATGCCTAAACTGTTTTGTTGTACAGTAACAATTATTCTAATATTTATTTAGTATGCTAATTTTAGTATTTGAGTTGTATTTTTTACAATTTCCAAAATTCCGTAATTCGTAACCCTGTAATAATTTTCTATTGAATAATTTTATACACAGTGTGTGGGACAACTAATAATGACTCAAATAAAGATATAGTTTTTTCTTACTTCGGAGATGATGTGGTTCCAATTTTCAGAGGATGGGCAACTGCTGCAGTAGCGGATGTTGGAGGTCAAGGGTCAAAACATGGTGGACTGATTCTGCGCTCCTTGGGGTCTTGCCTTGAACACGTGTCCCTCAACGGAGGAGTACTGGCTGCTGATATTGTAATGTATTTGATTCTCTTGATAAACATATATAAATACGAGACGATACCATGCGGCGACTCTCAAGTAGTAAGAAAAAATATATCTTCGTACTCTCTTTTTGGGTCTTGGGTCACTGCACTTTAAGTCAGGGGTCATGCATGCGGCAGACTCATTGTCACTTAAGGGAGCAGTTAGTTTGAATACACTATTTAGTTGCGGGTCTTGTCCGTCACTTGAGGCTGTTGGCTGTTTGGAGAGGGGATGGTAGGACTTCATTGCTTGAGTGCGTAGGGACCGTTGTTGTACTCATTTGCCCCCCGTGGGCCTTTTCGGTGTCCGTTGCTCGTGGGGCCTGAAGCCGTTACCGGTGCCATAGCCACCCGCCCCCCGGCTGACCGGCCCCCACGCCCATGGAAATTGCCCTCCGGTGCCGCGGAACGCGGCGCCATACCCATTCGCAGCCCCATTCCACGCATCCCCCGCCCCGTCGGCCCAGCGGGCGGGTGCCCCATTACCGCTCCTCTGCCAGATACCATCAAAGGGCCACGGCCAACCTAGAAGAAAACACAACCATGAATACAACTGTAATTATCGTAAGCTGTAGCATAACACACTAAAATGAACCGCTAATACGTACTACCCCTTTGTGGACTCAACGCCATTCTTATGCGATAGGATAAAGCTGTATAGCTTAATCCTGAACGCTCTTCGAGCAGCGGAGTTCCTGAGATGTCTAGGTTCGAGTCAGGGGCGGTAGCGGTAACAAGTTTGTAAAGGCCACTTCCTGACCTGACACCTGCCCGTGGCACTAGCAATCGAAAGGTAGGCTTTTAGAGTTAATGTAATGTAGCCTTATCACTTATCAAGCACTGGCTAGTGGGCCCAGCCCATCTATAAATATAGTGCCGCGCATGGTTTGCATTGCAGGCCGCTGAATTGGCTCACGAAAGGCCTTTGTTTGTGTTAAAGTAAGACAGGCCAAAATTAAGGATCGACCGTGTACACTGAGACCTGACCAGGGACTTAACCAGTCAACACAGCTCATGTACATGTATGAACAATATGTAGTTCTATCCATTCAAGAAACTTGATTAATAAATACACAACTATACTTCGTGCTTCCAAACGAGCAATTGAGATAAGCAGACAGCTATTAAGTTAGATAGCTACATAAGAGCATGAGCGAGTGAAGATGAGTGAGTCGTTGAGGCTCGACGTGGGACGGAGCAGGTTCTCAAGGGCAGAGGTCAGGTCACTGGTTGTAATGCATGCAGAGAAGAGTTTAGACAGTGTTTAGATGAGAAGAAGTACGCACCGTCTGCCGTGGTTTGGCTTGACTATTTCTCCCTCTCATGAGTGGAGCGGACGGTGAGGATCCGTTGTTAGGATAGAGGTGCTGTGAGGAGTGGTTCCCAAAGTCATAGTACAGCTCGTCAAGGCGATAGAAGTCAGCGTCGTAGTGGGCGGGTGTTCCAGCATAGCCGCCACCGTACGGGTAATTGTAATAACTGAAACTGGCATACTCTGTGAGTTCATCCGACGATACAAAATCCAATCCAGTCCAAGGTAAGCAAAGGGAGGCACAAAAGAAAATTAACATTTACCAAATCGTCCATATTCATTACGAGCACCACTCTTGCCAAGATATTTATAACCCGTGTTAGTCTCTATTATTCAGAAGGAACACTTAACTATCCTACCTTAACCAAAGGCATGTTGATACAGAGAAACTAGTGTACACATTATTCATGGCTTAGGAATACACGGTAACTCATTTAGCCCTGTCATCTAAAATTTACTTTCCGCAGTACTAAACGCCAAATTATGCACAGGAATCAAGCATACTTGGAGCTGGGACTGTGGGTCAGTCAAAACATTAGATTTCTAACCTCTAATCTCACTTAAATATAAAAAATATGCTAAACAGAATAAAGCAAAAATCAAGAAAAAGTAAATAGAAAATCGTGCAAAATCATCCAAAAATTCATCACTACTAGCAAACTAATACTAATCAAATCTAGAATCAAATAAAAGATGCAAGCATTCTACACTATGTTGTTAATAAAACTACAAAAGCACAAAGGTCAAGCGAATCCATAACCAAATGGAATAGAATAGTCAAGTCAAGAACATTCCACTCAATTGAATAATATTTTCAGTGTTGTCGGTTTTGAAGGAAGGAATAGAGTTTTTGAAAACGAAGGCTAAAGTAAAACCGAAGCATGCATAATTCGAAAATAGTACAAAACGAAGAAACCGTAATTTTCTAGTGTCTAATAGAGGGATTTGTTCTTGTATGCACCCAAGTTTAATCTTATTTGTAATAGAAAGCTTATAAATCTGCTTACCGCCATAGTCTGGTCGGCCCATGGGACCACGGAGTCCACCACGACCTCCTCTCAATGGCATTGGTTGCATAATTCTGTGGAATATCGGATTATTAAATAATATATATTTGCATTTACAACTGCTATTTACGTAACATTATCTTATTTGTATTCGAGAGCTTACGGAGGCCGCTGCGTACTCATCATTTGCATCATTCGTCGTTCTCGAGCCCTGAGAACTTCTTCCTTTTTGCGTTTATCGGACGGAGGTTTGGCCAAGGAGATTTCAATCTTGGATCCACCCACGACCGTCTCGTTCATGGCGTTCAGTGCTTTCTCTGCAGACTCTCTCTCCTCGAAATGAACAAATGCATAGTCCTGTAGAGCAGAACAAACAATTAATTAACACTTGAATTCGAGTAATTAATTTTGAATTAGCCCGACAGCTAACGAATAAAATATGTTGTTGTGTTTGTAGATACAAAAGCTAGTGTACAGCATTATTTATTGTAGAAAATACATGGTCGCTTAATTAGCTCTGTCATCCATTATCTTACTTTCCGCGGTACTAAACGCCAACTCATGCACATTTGTCAGGCATACTTGGAGCTGGGACCGTGGATTTACGTTTATATACGTTCAAATTCAAACGCCTGTAAATTGACTTGATTATAAATTATTAATTAATGGATGAAAATACCTTGATTTTCTTGACTCGATCCACGCGACCATGGACCTCGAAGCATTCTTTCAGCTTCTCCTCTGTGACTTCCTGGGTGAGGTTACGGACATAGAGAACTTTGACCTTGGACATTGTGTCATCATCTGGTTCCTCTTGTGGATCTGCCCAGTCGACGATGATGTCACAACCCCAGACTTTGACTCTTGACGTGCCCAGGCGCCGTTTTGCTAGTGAAGCGGCTTTGTGAGACTCATACTCCAAAAAGCAAAAGCCGCGATTTTTCTTCCGATCATCTGGGGCACTATAGATGATCACGTCTGTCAAACCAGCTGTCAACAGGAACGTCCAAAGATACACAGTTAAAATCTTCGTCCAGACCTTAGTTTCCAAAAGCAAACAAACTACGAAGCAGAATTCCACATTGACAAAGCCTACTTGCTGAATATTCACGTTAGTTTAGCTGTTCTATTGCTAAGCATTGGAATTTTTGATTTTTCATGCAATAATCTTACTTCTGAATCACTATTCTATATCTACCCTAACCAACCACAAGCACCGAACACTGAGCATGCCAAAAATGTAAAGTTGACTTACGCGCATGCTTAGAAAACTCTTCTAAAAGTTCATCATGATCCCTATTCTTAGGAATGTTCCCAACAAATAACCGATGATTGTTGTACGAAATTGTCACCCCAATCTTTTTCCCTTTCCGGATCTCGAAATCATTCAACTGCAATTCGTTAAAAATAGAAATACTAAATAAAAAGTGCGCCAGATGAAACGAATCGCATTAATTTATGCATCAATAGATCACCCTCCCCCTTTACCCCTACGTGCGGATCACATTATAGGAAAATGATGAACTTTTGCATAAGCATACCCAGTAGCTGCAATCTGTAAATATATTCACAATAGTTCCCTAAACATTGTCAAAGGTCAAATATTTCACGTAAAATGGAGCTCGAGCGAGGACCAACGGCAGGGGTTTAGGACGACACAACATAGAAATAATAGGAATAGTTCACAGAAAGAACGAGAAAAAATAGCAGGCACAAGTGTACAATGCGACCTCAGCTCAGTACATGTTGCCCAAAAAGGCATGTGACATATGAGATCGCACTCTATATCAGCACCAAGTATCGAATAACAATAAGCAAACATAGTACAGTTATACAAATACTCTATTTGATTTGAGTTTGAAGTATGCCAAACTACGAGGAGCCATGTTAATAATTTACCGGCAGAGTCTTGACTGCGAAAAAGAAAGAAACTAGAAAAATGAAGATGAGAAGTTTTCCAGTAAATTTTGGACTGCTAAAAACATTGAAATCTGATTACGTGAGCAATGGCTGAACTCTCTGAATATTTCCTCGCGTCCCTTCGATCTGGGAATGCGACTGATATATAAGCGTTTTCTTGGCTGGCAAATGGAGACTTTCAAGGCAGATCGAGAACGACCTAGATTATTACTGAACTAATAGGAAAATAAATAAAACAGACTGAAAAAAAAACAGAAAAACATACGCAACAAATACATAGAATCGTAGAAACCACTAATAAATCCAATCCACTAATCCAGTAAGGTCAAAAGGCATAGGTCATACAAGACACGTACAGGAAGGTTATACAAGGAAAAGAGTAGACTAGATGGAATAATTGGAGTAGGTACTGGTACTGATTGAGGTGTGGGGATCGTCGTAATCGTAATTGGGAATTTGGAGCGACGTCCCAGACGAAGTTGAAATGATTAAATCAGTTATTTTCTTGACAATTATTAGTAGTTTTGAAACGTTCAAAATAGTAACTAGTTTATTTTTACCTGTTGAACAGCTTCCTGAGCACCGTCACGATTTGTAAAAGTTACGAAGGCATAACCCCGGTTGAGTCCGGTCATTGGGTCCATCATGAGTCTCAAGTCCCAAATGGTCCCGCATTTCTCAAACAGGGGAATTAGTTCATCTTCATACATATCTTTCGGAACCTTACCACAGAATACCTGGGAAAAATAAGAATATTTATTTATAAACTGATCGCTTTCATCAGAACGCGATTAACTACTAAAATAGGAAGTACTTTAGTAGGAAAGCGCATTATATACCTCACATCCAATACCAGGTGCGAAGGATGCTCCGTTGGGCGGTGGGCCTCCATATTTCCGTTGGCCCGTGGTCACGTCTAAGGAATATCCCGTTCGTTCTAGAATTGACTTGATTTTTGCCTCATCCGGACCTTTCACAACTCTGGAAAGGAAATGAGACGATAATGATAAGCTAGAATTGCCAATACTTATGTAAAACTAAAGATAAGTAGGATGCGCAGTTTTTTTTGGTTTGCTAACCTTTGAACTGTGGGAGTATTATTTTGACCAGCTCTAGTTTTCTGTCGGTAGGTTTTCATGACCTCCACACAAGAAGGCAGACTTGTTGGAGACATGTTCCAGGTTTGAATCAAGGAACTGTGTCAGCACCGTGAGAGCTCCTTCCGCGTGGAACTCTTTCAGAGCATCCAAAGCTCTTTCGTCAAGGTCACTATGAGCTAATTTTCCTATTGAAAAAGCAAGAAAATTTGAAATGCAACTTGAATATGGAATTATGGAAATATAAATACATTGGATTGCTACTCGCTACTGCATACCAGTATTGTAGATATCATCAAGCTTTGCGGCTACTTTTTGATCGAGACCATATGCAATGAGTTTCCTATAGTCTTCCGACCTTTGACTTGCCGGTATTTTAAGCGGCTGGACAGACTCATCAATCGCTCCCATGTAATTGGAAGTCGTGGCGTCCGCGTCCCCGCCTTGGGCCCGAACTACCATCTAATTTTGTTGCGGAGGTGGGCGAGGGGGAGGAGGCGGCCGCATTGGAAGCCCCGGAAGTAACGCTGGACGTCTTCTCGTCTCCAGCTTGAGTCGAGCCGACCTCCACGTCTCCATTCCCACTACTGGCCATGGCTAAGGAAATAAAACACGCACACCGATTACTCAACCTTTAATTCAACATTCAATAGAAACGTAACATGGCTTTCGGTACACGACTCGAAAGATGATCCTTCGTCCTTCCTTTCTATTTATACCTACTTAACCTACTGCTTCTGCTTAGCCTACTTCTTATTTCTATTATGTAAAACTGATGAGTGCTCTTTTCAAAATCAGTCGAGACAATCACTATCACTAACGGAAATGGGAGTCAACTTATTTCAATCGACGAAGGAAATTCAGTTCATGTGGGATATAAAATTAAGTCTGACACTGTCTGTCTCCAGTGTTTGTTCCTTTCACATCATCACGAATTGAATTGTTAACAAAAACTTAGATTTGTCAATCCTTATCTTATTCCAGAATTGATGTCTTCCACATTCGATGCGGCATGGCATCAATCCTCAATGCACTCTTGTGGTCACCCTCAGCCTTACGCTCAATGCTGACGGGGAGGGCTAGGACATTGGAAGGAGAAAAGGTGAAAGGGCTGCGAGCTGCGAAATGCAATGCAACTCTTCTGATGTTGATATTTTTCAAGGGCAATAATAAGAATCGGTAATCGTGAAACGTGTACTTCATTTACTGCGAAAACCTCGGGTAGGTAGTAGGTTGGGCAATACTTGTGGCATGACTCAGATTTGATATAAGAGCTTTCAACCCACACCGAAATCAGATCAGCGCAGCTCAGCGTACCGAGTACAATTACGAAAAATCGGCTGGTAGTACTAGGTACTTATGTTGTTCGTGATAGCAGGGCAGACAGGAACAGGATGCAAGCCATTCTAACAACAAACAACCAAAACACTAGGTCATCTGATATCAGATAGCAGATAGCATGAAGTCTGGCACTAGATGCGCAACCTAGACCAGGCACCAGGCCAGTCAACAGAAGACTAAATATTGTCAAACCAGAGTGTCTTATCTGGGTTCCGTTTTTCGTTGGACTATTGCGCAGGTGACGCGGCGTGTTGAGGGTCACATTTGACCTTCTGCATTGAATGTCAATCGCTGAATTGCATTGCATAAACTCGTACCCGTCACCCGTACAATTATCGCTGTCTACAGTACTTGTATTATCGACTAATGGCCTTCCTGTTAAGTTCTTAGTATTATATACTTCTTAACTTCTTAGATAATCCATACTTTAAGCTTCTGCTTACTTTCCATTTGCGGATGTGCACGTAATTTGACTTTAGAAACATTCTTTGCCGGTGTCAGGGCACAGGGTTAGGCCAGCGAGCTTGACCACTAGCAACTAATGGCTTTAATTTGCAATTACAAAGCGCAAAAAATTGGGTAATAAAACAGCTGATCCGGAAATGGAGGACTAAGCGTAGGTCGCACATGCGCAACAGCGATACAAACACAGTTGATATGAATGACTGTGGGAAGTCAAGGTTGACCTCTGACCCTCCTGTTTTCGGGTTTAAATATAATTTTTGTACAGAGTAATTGAGGTGTTTGCTTACCGGATCAGATGCACGGGTCTTTTGAATTTAGAATTTAGTTGTAGTGGGCGTAATATAATTTAGTAATTTTTAGAAAATTGAGGAGGGTCCGGATTGAAAGGCGAATCCCCGGAGAACGAGTGGTGCCGGTGAACGGTGTGAAATATGGTGGCTCACTGCTCGCTCAACCCTTCCTGCCCGTATGGTATGGATGGACTACCCCGACCATGCTGCTCGCACTTCAGCCATGAAGCAAACCACACGCTCCACGTCTGAGCCACTCACCCACCAGCTACGTTAAATCCGTTTTCAAAACTAAAGATAAGTCTGAACGGCTTTTACCTAACTACTTTTAGGTAGGATATTTTCACAAAAATAATCTAAAGGTTTATGAACTCCAGAATTTCTATGAAGAAAATTATTTATCAGTTCGTGAGGGCTTAACTTTATCGTGCTTTAACTTTGATCACACTGTGAAGACTTCGTTTTTCGTAGAGTGCATATTTAAACAATTTTAGAAGTCAAAGATTTATATATTTGGAGCGGATAGTTTTCACAGACCTTTCTAATGGATGAGCACACATATTGCACAACAATGTGTTATAAGGCTGGTCGCTGTCGGCGGTAGTGGAAGTGGAGGCTAGCGCTAATAGAAGTCTTCAACGTCGACAGACGCTACTGATGCTGATTTTTTTTTAAAGGAGACTTCGCGAAGCCGAAACAACCGGCGAATCAGTCAGCAAATTGCCTGTGCACATAACTTTAATTAAACATTAATACGATTCTCATTCTTCGTTCTAAAATTTTAAATAATTTAGGGGTCTGTAACGAATCACCACCGGGTTGATTTGAATAAATTTCGTAATTGGTTCAACAGGAACTTGAATCCGGTTATGCACTTAGGTTCTTTTTGAACTAAAGTAAGTGTAATTTTTGAAAAAAAAGTATTAGAAAAAAAGCCGACCGTTCAACTGTTTTATCTTATAATACAGTATAAAATAATAAATATAATAAAAAATAATCCTACACACTTTACGTAACTTTTACCTTGGATTCAAAGTATGTCCTATATATGTATGTAGATCATCCATCACATCCTGTGTAAATCTCTCCTTCTCGTGTGTGATCCAAAAGAAACATAGTGTGTAAAATCATCGGTATAATTCGTTCCACTCCGCTCCACACTCCACACATGAACACAAAACTTGGAAAGCCGTTGAAACGAAGAACTAGGTTTTGTATTTTTCATCGGATCTGCATCTCCATCTCCATGCAACTTCTTCCTTCACCTTGCTCTTCTAATCATCTCGGAAACCGGCTTTAAATTCCTCGACCCTGCAATCACCTTCAAAGCTACATAAAGCCTATCTTTACTGCGTTCTACATACTTCATTTTCATTAGCAATATAACTCAACTAACTAATGAATTAAAACTAACTCTTCACAGTTATGATGCCTATGACGTGTTTATGTTTCCGCCGTTTTAGCGTGGGCTATCTCGAGTTATTATGTAGTTAATTGCTTCAGCTGTGCAAAATGCAATACACGATCGTACTCTTCTTGCCGTCAGCCCTTAGAAAACTATTTCTGTTCAAAGCCGCTGCGCCGTCTAGCATTTGTTTACAAAATATGTTGATTTGGATTAAACAATCGTACAGATTCTCAGGTTCAGTGACTCTTCGTTTCTATCATTGAATATCAGTTGTGCGGAATTACCGATGCGTGGATTGGTTTTCTAAGAATAAGATAATATCACGACCAAGACTCTAGACGCAAAACTAATAAATAATTAAATAAATCTAGTTTCATTGGCGTGCTTTAGCCGTACATGTACCGTACTCGCCCGACTGTTTAGAAGCCCGAGCGTACATTTTTTATTTAAATGTTTTTTCGTATTATTATATCGATAAAGCGTTAAGAGGAATGTGTATGATGATTATGCATTGAGATTGAAAATTCTAAAACCATTGTGTATGAAATTACTAATTGTAATTCTTAATTCATGCTAATCCCAGATTTCTTAAAACACGTTAATCATTACAGGACAAGAAAAGCGACGATATTATTTTGCAGTATCAGACTTTGAGCTTTTTGGGAGTATTTTGACATCGCTGAGATAATCCTTTTGCACGAAATTTTCGAGCTGTTTCTGAAGTTGCAGTAAATGAGTTGTAGTTAGACGAGATTGTAGTAAAGCTTCTTGCATCTAGAAACACGAATAAAATGCTTATTAGTCCGAAAATTCGAATTACTCTGAAATTCCTGCAGAATGAATACACAAATTTTGAGTTCATACCTGCATTTGACTGTTTGACAAATTTTGTGACAATTTATCCATTTTGCGAATATTTTGATTGATGACAGGATGAAGAAATTTATCACAAATATTTGTTCTCAAGGCTTTATTTCGCTCGTAGTGCTTCTTGTAAAGGGCTGGATTTCTTTCTTTCAGTCGTTCTGCAGGCGTCGGAATTTTCTCGGGTACTTTTGGAAATGTTTTGATATCTGCCGTTGGTTTTCCAGTTAATTTAGCAGATTCTACTGATGAAGTGAGGCTCACTGTGCTTCCGAAATCTGAAAAATTAATGCAAGAAAACATACACAGAGTTAGATTTAGGTAAATTTAAGGTATACCTCTAACTGAGAAGCTTAAGTGCAGATATATTTATCTCAGCTTTGACTGATTGAAAATTATTAATCAGCCGCCGACGCCGACTAAAAAAAGTTATGATTTATTTGCGATCTAGGTTTGATTGAATTGTTCATGGTCAACAATGGTCAAGAAATCAGTTGTTATTATAAGCGGAACATCCCGCACTAACCTCTTACATCTTAAAGCAGCTTAAAGTTTAAAGCATTTTTCTATGAGAATTTACCCTCTGGATCGATGTCAGACTCAGGGTCTTCTCCTGACACGACACTGTCATTTCCGCCCTGGACCTTCCCACTACGCTGCGAAGCAAGACTGAGGCTCTCTGACCGGTCAAATTCCTCTTCGGACGATTCTTGGTCTTCACCAACGATAAATTTCTCCATTGTGA
>VNWX01001644.1:0-14489 GCA_009869905.1 Ceratophysella communis | reverse complement strand
GTTTCAACAGAAGAGTCAAGGTCCTTGGAAATTGCAAAAGGCACAAGGTAGAATAACAAAATAATTTAGAACAATAACTTGTGCCTTTTCAATTCAAAACTAGCAAAAAAAACAATGGTAGCAGCAATAAAGAATTAGAAAAATTTAGTAGCGAAGGCAGAAATATTGAAATTCCGGCGTTTTGAGTTGGTAATCGAACATTCACGGGACACAGGAGACTGGATATAGGAAGCGAGCTTTCTAGTAATCTTCCTCATCATCTTGTTCTTCTTCTGCATCGGGTTCTACATCGTTGTCTTCATCTTCCTGCTCCTCATCGTTGTCATCTTGTTCTTCGTCGATGTCATCTTCGTTGTTCGTATCCTCGTCGGAAGCAATTTCGTTTTCATTGTACTCCAGTTCTTGTGGGTCTTGTTGTTGGCTGCTGTTTTCATCCGAATCTCCTTCTTCGCTTTCGCTGTTCTTATTCGCATTATTGTTTTTCTTTCGATTGCCGCCATTGTTTTTCTTGTTTCCTTGACCTTGACTCGCCTTGTTGCCGGCTGCGGGGCGGGAAGCTCCGCCCTGAGCGGGACCTCCAGGAGCCCCGCCGCCCGGTGCCCCCCCTGGACCAGCTGCTGAAGGTGTTCCACTGACTGGTCCTCGAACGCTCTCCTTGGGGTTTAGGCTCTGAATGGTGTCCGGAGCTGAATACGGTTCCATAATTAGTTTAATTGGTTTAGAAGCCTTTTCACTAAGATCACTAAAATCATTTAAGGGTTCAGGTGCTAGTTTAGCTACGGGTTGTCGACGGACCGTCGTTCTTATATTATTTCTTACATGATAGAAAGGAGCGAGGTTGAGAGCACGAAGGTTGATTTGTCGTTTCGACCGGCTCAATACTGGAGCGTCGAGTCGATTAACAACTTCGTTAATTGCCGTGGGTTCCTTCTGAAGCTTGCTGGTTTCTAGCTTTTCTTCAAGAGCCTTGGCTGAGCGAGTGTAGGGTGGTGTGAAGGGATCAGCGCCATATTGGGGCTGAACTGGAACACCGCCGCTGGGCTTGAAGAAGGAAGTGAGCAGAGAAGTCATTCTGGAAAGAAGCGGTGCTGGTTGGGGTTGGTCGTATTGGCCGTACATTTGTTCGTACTGCATTTTTTCAACCAGCTCGGATGGGGGTGGTGGTGGTGGACGAGCTTCTTGCTCATCATCCTGAGCTTCTTCGCTGTCTTGAGCTTTAAGTTTGGCGAGCTTGTCTTTCTGTTTCAAGGCTTGGATTTGTGAGTTCGTGGCTATTTCTGGGCTCTCCTTCCTCCTCGGATTCAACTGGCTTATCATCGTCATCGGCGTCCTTGTCTTTCTCCGCATCTTCGTCGTCCTTTTCTTCAACATCTTCCTCGTCGTCGGCGTCTTTCTCTTTGGGCTCTTCGTCCTCGTTATCTTTGTCCTCATCGTCACCATCACCATCCACTTCATCATCATCTTCCTGTTCTTCGTCATTTTGGTACTGGGGAGGTGGACCACCTGGCTGTTGGTCATTTCTCCTGTAAAACAAAAAGAAGGTCAATTAATAAAAATTTATGATCACTGGTTTAATAGTGCTGTTAAATCTTGCTCAGAATTTATGAGCTTTCGATCAGCCTTTTGAAATAATGGATGAGCAGCGTGAATAAAATTGATGACAAAGCTTAGTAGGTCACTGTGTACAACGTGCTCAACCAGTCTTGAATCTTAAACTGGTTTTGATTTCTTTTCATTGCTGAGTGCCAATTGCCAATACACTGTTAGCCGGTTGCTATTGTCTCTGCTATTCTGCACGTAAACTCTCTTAACATGATGATAAAAGTAATACCATACAAGGCACGCCAGCTTTAACTGGACTGGAGTTCCCTCGAACATAATATAATACACAAATGCACTGTCTGCCCTACATCTGCTTTCTAAAGACAGTGCCAACGATTTATCATTTGAAGGATTCCGAAGATAAAAGTGAAAACACAATAGACGATGTCCTTTAAATGAATCCGTACATTCTGCAGAGGCTTGGTAGAATTTTATGCTTTTCGTGAGAATATTTCTCATTTAGCGATCTCGAGAGTCTTAAATCTAATCTTATATCCGTTCCGTTAAAGTGATTTTATAAGCTATAGGTCCGAGTTAATCGTCAAAATTATCGTTAACACGAAATTAATGACGACGAATTTTTCGAATATTCGTTACAACCTCACTGGTTATCGAATTCCATCCGATTTTGCTCCATGCTATTCTATTTTTCTGAACTTACCAGTCTCCTTGTCCAGTTTCTGGAATGATCATTTCCTTTTCCTGAGTATACTGATCCTTATTCATAGTAGCTGAGTCCATTTTTGGTCAGCATGATCACGCCAGACATTGCCTGCGGAACTTGTCCTAATTGGAATATAAAATATTAATAAATTAAAAATGAACTCAAATTTCAAATTAAAAAATACTTCGGATCTTTTGAAATATCTCACCGGCGATAACGATCACAGCACATATCAGTAATAACTTCATTCTGCTACCGGTCTGTCCTTAAACTTAAACAATTAAAAATTGAACAGTCCTTGGAAGCCTTGAGTTCAGGAAGCGTCGGAAGGAACTGTCTCCTAAGAGATGAAAACTTTGTGTTTTTGAAGACTCACCAAAATACGGGGTGGGGTGTGGGGGAAGTGAAAACTTTTTAGTAGTTTCTTGCATATTCTTGTGACTGATAGTGGTTTGATTATAAACAGAGACCACATGATAACTTGATTATTACAAAGGTCAATGTAACCAAAGGTTGAAGGGAAAAACACATGGCTTCAGAAAAAAATACCTGTCTATAGCCGAGTGACCGAGAGTCGTTAATTGAGAGAATTACAACCCTTACAAAGTAATTCTTGTTTTTCCCATTCGATTCCACAACTTCCCCCAAACTCTCTTTCTAATATACCTACACACGATTCCATTCCAGTGCCAATTTTTTGTCGTATCGTAAATGCAAAAACTGCTTTGTCGTACATTACTTACAAATCTCAGAATGCAAGTGCTACATTGACCTTTACCTTTCTACGTGTACCTACAGAAAACAACAACGAATTACATATTACATATATGCTTTCTAATAATCACTTTCGATTTTTATAATAGCTAACTAACCAGTTTTCGAAAATATAATTTTGTATTGACATCCACGCTTTGTTTTCATGTTTTTTCTGAGATCAATTTGTAAACATTTTCTGAAATCTTCTTTGATATTTGACATTTGAATGATGAGTCGAGAATGGTAATTTGAATCTGATACAACTCATAATTGACCTGACAGTTGGCTGATTTCTGATTTCGAATCAAGCCGAAAATTATTCCTCATTGAAGTAGTTTTTTTACGAGGTTTCATACCTTTTAAACTGTTTTTAATAACGCAACAAAACATATTTATAAAGAATAGTTATCTAAAACTCGGTCGTCGGTATCGATAACGAATACGAATAATATGTATTCGTAAAGCTCCGATCGTATAAATATTTCGGCTTGCAACCAATCAAATTCAACAATGGATAACGGATAACATAACGGGAAAATAAAATTAAAAATCTCTACAAGAAACGCAATATCCATATTATGCACAGTAAATAATAAACTATTCGTATACAATTTACAACGTGTACGTCGAAAACTGACTAAAAACGCTGTCACCGAAGTAAAAAATTATAACTCCCTCGACTTGAAATTAAAAATGCAGCCCATGCAGTTTCATTAAATAAATTTACATCGAGGTCGATGCTGCTGAGACCAACTTGGATCTGCGCTTAGTAGCGGTATAACGTCTGCGGGTTGGTTCAATTACTTGTTTAATTGGAATGGGAGGCTGCCTTATGATGGCCGCGGCCTGTCTTCTGAAATCGGCACTCGGCGCTTTGTAGTTGTAGGTCGATGCAATTGTTTTAAATGCTGATTCCTGCTGCTTTCTGGAACGCTCTTCATCTTCCAAGTCATCATCATCCTGTGCGTCTTCGTCTTCATCTTCCGCATCATCGGCCTCGGCATCATCCTCGTCTTCATCTAAATTAGTCTTCTGCTGTCACGTATTTGTCTCTGTTGTTGCTTCCAACTTTTCGCTTAACGGTGATTTCAACAGGAGTGGAAGCTTCACTAAGACTTTCCTGCAGTTTCACCATGTCGGGCTTCAATCTGGGTGGTACCACGAAGTCTTCACGCTCATCATCCACGAAGTCGGCGGGACCCGCGTCGTCGAGCAGAGCGGGTAGTATCAGTGGTTTAGGTCTTACTGGCTTCTTTGTACTAGACGTCCAGCTGCCATTCACGTTTTTATTATGCAGGGCTATCATTGTTGCGGCCAGTTTGGTTAAGTTCCCTGAAGAAGATGTTATTCCAGGGTCTTCTAAGATGATGGGTCTTCCTGCTTCGGGCTCAGTTTCCAGTTCAGTGGATGCGGTATTTTCATTTGTAACAACTGGTTTCTCGTTATCAATAGTTACAGCCGGTTTCTTTGTGTCATTAGCTACAGCTGGTTTCGCTTTTTCAGGTTTTCCCTATTAGACATTTTATGTGGTTTTATGAATTTACGCGTGCAAAAATTTCATGTGCAAAATAATTTTTAAAACTCACCGGATTCGGATTCATAACCATCATGGAGATCTGGAGCATGTTTCCATTTCCGAGGTCGTGAACAACTGTGGTCATTCCATCCGGTTTCATTGGTTGAGGTTGTGTTTTGATGGTAACCATGTTGGGTTGGCCGTCTGAGCCTTTCTACAAATTGGCAATACAATTTTTAAGCATTTTTGGCTGTCAGGTGTATCAGTGGATTGTTTTAGCTATCCATATTTACCAGGTATACGACTTTATCACCGAAGGAGCTTGCGGTCTTATTGTTATTTTTATTAGGATCCGCCATAATCGCTTCGACCACTGGATGAGCAGTAATGACATTCTTCAAATTTCCAACCATTCCCATCACTTCCTCCCATTTGTAAGGACATTTTTTGAATACTTTCGTGCAGGCTTCCTGGGTTTTCATCTTTTTTCCAACCTCCTCGGCGATTTTGTATTTTTCTACCGGATCCCTGACCTGTGATAAAATAGGATACTAGTAACGACTACTATATAGTATTTTAAATACCTATTAAAACATACCTTCGAAAGTTTGGTACTCATCCTTCTTATAAAAGCACTCCTGGCCTGACGACTCATCGGCTTAAAATTTTCTACGTCATCCTGGTCATCAATGATTGAAACACTGCCTTCCTTCATGCCATGTTCTTCTAAATTCTTCACCGAATCACTCAGACTGCGTTTGAAGCCATCAAAGAAGGGGTCGTTATCAAACGCGGGATCACTAGATTTTGTTCCCAACCCAGCTTCGATTTTTGGCAAATAGGAAGAAATAGAAAATGGAGATGGTCGCGGACGCGGAGGAGGTCTTGGTCGTCTCATAGGAAGTTCATCCTCACGCTCGTTAAGCCCATTTCTATTGTTGCCTTTCTTCTTTTTGTTTTTCATTTTAGTCACTTCTTTGAGCACAAAAGGAAGCATTCCTGGGTCATCGTCAATAAGAGCCTCATGAGCCATTTCTTCCATCTTGTCATTTTCGTCTTTGACGAGTTTACTCTCTTCATCGTCCAATTCATCAGCCTGCTCTTCCGAATCGTCAGCGTCGTCGTTCAATTCTTCAGGCCTGCATTTAATTAAGGGTTTAAATATTCTCAATTATTTCGTGTTATTCACTTGCAAAATTGAAAAACTCTCAATTCCGTTCAGCTCGATTTGTAATAGTCATTGGACAATTGTCACCGATCGACCTAGGTAACTTACAGCAGCATGATCTTAAGAAGATGTCCGTAGTCGTTCATAAGACTGGTTTTCTTGGATGGCGTCTGTGCATTCATTCCACATACGAATTTTGGGAGGCACGTCATGGTGTCAAAGGCAGAGTCCATTTGCCTGACTAATCGCCTTCGAACCACGACTTCTTCTTCCTCAGTCGAAGTTGACGCGTTACCGTCAGCACTTCGAATTGTGCGCTTCTTTCCATAACCAGCATTGTTATGATTGTTCTGGTTAGATGCTATATTGAGGACAAAGCATTCATGTTTTAGTTTACTTTAATGTTAAAATTTTAACACTCAAGCTACTTATGGATTATGGAAGCCCGAATCATTCATTTGACCTGAGATTTTTTGAAACAGGCAAAATCAAGCTTATTAGTTTTGTTTGTGAATTCAACATAATTGAAATTGAATACAGTCGATTTAGTGGCACTGAGCTCCTCAGATATGCGGGTATACACCTTATTGATGGGTGAAAGCATTTAAGGCTCCATGATTATGATTACTACTCGTATCAGGGCTTCACGGCTAAGGCATTGACTTTTTGTTAAAATTTCGTTAGGCGTAATTCCAAAGGCTTGAAACTGGATGTGAGGATTGAAAGCGACTAAAAATATATACTAATCTAATAGCAAAACATGCTGCCAAAATTCAGATTTTGCTTACCGGCCATGAGCATCATCATCAGCCCACCGAGGCTCATTTTCCCAACAAGCATTCCAGTCTTGGCAGCAACGAGCATGGACGTCAGCATCAGCGTCGAATCACCGATCTGAACTGCCAAAACTAGAAGTAGAGTTCCGGAAAGTAAAGCTGCATCCCGAAGCCTCATCGTTGACACTTTTGGTTGTGACAATTGACAGTGGACACTGGTCAATTGTACCAATTTGGAAGCCAAGAGCAAGTTTAAGATTAAAGATGTGCTGCGAGTTCTAAGCTCGGACTGAGTACTGTAACGACGATGCTTAAGCTGATCTAGATTGAATTCTGTCTGAAACAAGATTCAAGACAGGTTTCTTTTTGGGTGAGAGGTATTGCGTTGCATACATCAGTTGCCTTAAGTCTACCCACTTAACTGGCTCTCTACCTCATTAAAATAAAATTCATTTCTATTGTTGTAGTGCAAATACAGACTTGAACCTCAGAGCGTAAGGTGAGCGCCATCCTTTCTAAAATCCCTCGAATTTTACAAAAAATTAAATATGGCTATCTTGCTTGATGCGTGTGATGCTCATTGCTTGTGAAATCGCCATTACGGATTACTATCATTTTTCACCCAAAACATTTGAGTTATTATACAAGCTTGTGGAAAGTAGAGCAGGACGGAAATACCATACGAGCAAGAGAATATTATTTCTCTTCATGTTACACTAAGCGCGTGCTAGAGATTAACATTGATTGTCTTCTTAATTCTCGCTTGTGGTCAGCAGTCCGAAAATTTTAGGAATAATTTGACGTACGTTGAATCGTAGCGTGCATTGAGATTGAGAAGCGAGTTTTGTACAAATGCCTCAATGAAGTGGCAAGTTAATCTCATGCCACAGGGATCACGGATCTAAGCTTCTAATCAGTATTACGTATCCATTCATAAGCCTCTGCTTGGGATTGAAAATATATAAACAATTCACGGTTTCTAATTCCAACTTTGCTTGAAAAGAAGAATTAGCGAGGAATTAGATAATTCGTCGTTATGAGACGACCAATTTCAATTGAGAGAGCTGAGGAGAAGCAATCCTTTGTTTTGAAGTCAACATATGTACTGAGCCATGTTATTTAATTGCATTGTTATAAAATTTTATTGTTTCTGGTCGATAGCGTCTTCAGATTGGAGTGTTTGAGGGCTGTTTAGGTAAAATTGAGAGTACCGAAACCACCAATCAAATTAGTTCAATAATTTCGTCAAGATTTTTATTTAATTTGTCGAGTTTGTTTCATAATTCATTGAAAATAGAAGCTATTTTTTGAATTATTTACGCTTGTTTTAGATTTCATAAAAAATTCGGACCGGTCATTTTATTATCACAGTGGTTACAATACTTAGTTCGTTCGCTACACTTAAATTATTTTAACACGACTCATTTAAATTATCCCGTTTTTGATTTATTTGGTAATTTGGTACTTCATATGCCACATTTATTATACATAGGAAAAAACCACTCAGAGTTGAACGAAAGTTTCAAGTCCTGCGCCAGGAAAGGCTCATAAAATAAGTCTTCTTCTGCGTATTCTTCGAAGGCCGGTGTCCATTAGCCGAGCTCGTGACAATATAGCTTCTTGTAGCACATGACAGGCTTCCGTATTCCGTATAATAGATCCGATTACGGAGCTAACGAATTTAGAATATCCATCCACTTCTGGAATTGGCTTAGAAGTGGAATGCTGCGGTGCTCTGTATGTTTTAGACAATAAAAAGATTACGTGTTACGTATGTGGCAATTAGCATTATATAATGGCATTAAAATCCGCAAAGTGGTAATCCGTTTGCTCTTACCTGTGGCTCTGCTCGGAAGGCATAGCTGGCACATTTTCTGATTCGTAGTTGGTAATAGTAGACCCACTCATTGCACCATGGCGACAACTGGGGAAATCAAAGGTAATTTGACGCTCTGCAGTCGACTCGAGCTCTCTCCATGCCATTAACAGCTCATCGGCAGAATCTTCTGGCGTGTTCTGTGGGCTTCTAGGGATTTGTTCCAATTCTGGCGTTGAGCGTCTGAATCGATATTTTCCTGGAATAGAATTCAAAAGGTACTAGTGAGTTTAGAGTTCTACAAACAAGCAAGGCTTCATGGCATTCGAATCACGCCAGATTGCATTGGTCGGTGTCTGTTCATAATACACAGGTGACAAATTTAAACCCCGTAGGCACCTTCCTATGAAATAAGATTGTAATCAATCATCATTTATTATTTTATGAAATGCGAGAAAATATTTAAGATGAGGTAAATTCATGTCGAGCGTCGAGTGCCATGCAAAGGCTAAGGCTAAACAAAAGAGAAAGTGGATGGCGAATTGCAAGGAAACTCCTGTTTTCACAATTTTTTATTGTTTGCTCTTCAGTTCAGTATTCATAAGATGAGATCAAAGACACAAGTGCTGCTTACATGCATATGTTATCCTTTAAATACAATAAACAAGATCACACAATTGACATGAGGGATTCATATTATGACAAGAACAAGAGGTACCTATGTTGAACTCAAATATTTGTAGTGTACTAAAACAATTAGCCAGCTGTGTCAATAAATTCCGCGGGCACTCACCTAAGAGATGGTTTGCTAGCTTACAATTTCAATTTGAAGAATTTTTATCGCGGAAAGTTTTACCAGCCTATACCCACCAACCTAAGCAATCATAGAATCTATAGAAAGCAGGGCATTCTGAAAACTGGCAATAGGTAAGTATTTTGTTGACCTGGCGAGTGTGGATGCAGGTTATGCTTTTTCTGGTCTTTCACTAACTAAAATTTGTCAGCAGCTGATACTTTTATCCGGTGTAAGATTACACGAGATAAACCGGAATCGATTCACGCTATGAAACCAATATCAGAATACTTATTAAAATCAGTACCGACCTAAGGCTATTTTCGTACAATTACCCAGTGCAGTTCGTTAACATCGGAAATGGATATCTTGTTATTTTAGGAACTGTACAATGTATCCCGGCGTAAAGAAAGGTTAAGCAAATATAAACTTCGTAAGACCTAAGTCGTCAAGCCGGCGTCATTGTCCTGTGAAAAACAAGCCTGATAGTTTTTCATTTGATTAGGAATTTGAAGTTTTCTTCAGAGTACCATATAGTACGCTTTTAGTTTGATGTGGCATTGCCCCAGCCTTCCAATTACAAGTAAGCGAGTCTCAGGACGGACTACAGTATACACTTGTTGGAGTTGGAAGCATTAAATTTCCAGGGTCGGAACTCGTTCGAGCACCGGAAAATGCCGAGATCTCTGGAAAGAGCCGGAGTGCTATGCAACGCTGGAGACAGGACACAGGTCCTGGAAAGGTAATCTCCTGGAGTTCCGGCTGAGAAGATTTCTTGCTCGAAAATAAGCCTACCTACGCAATTGCGGGATGCATCTACTCTACTAGGACAGCAGAGATTTCTCAATGTGAATCCGATTTTCATCGGTAGATCAGAAATAGGTAGTAAATCGCGAGTCGTCAACGCTGACTGACTTCACCAACTTAGGTCTACCTCCACCGCCGCCGTCCCAGAAAAACAACCGTCATACTAAATCCAATATATTGAGGTTTATTTACTTAATAAACAAATAAAACGAGCTTTGATACATTGAAGTGTAAGAACCTCTTTGCATAAGCTCAAGTAGCGGATATAGACATAGACAGGCTTAGCTAAGATTACCACACAATCAGCTAACCAACTAGCAAGTTCCCAAGAAAAAGCCTCCAGAGCCCATAGTAACTGGCTATAGTCCGTCATAGTCTACCAAACCATATTCTCTGGATTTATTCCTTCTTAAGTGTTTTCAGAGCACAGACGTCAGTTTTAATCTTACTTAAAGTAACGATGGTTTGCTCGGTGTTTGTGAAACTGTTTGTCTCCGCCTGTATTGTCACAGTGTTATCGGTGACGCGTATCCAGGCACAGGCAGATCGGGATAGCCCAGCTCAACCAATATCCAGCTACAGCCCATGGACTCGATACCAAAACCTATTCAATGATAGCCGCAGTGATTTGTTCAAGCTCATGAAAATCAATCGATATTTATATCCACGAGTATTGAAGAATTCAACCGGAGTATATGCCAGTTCACCGGATTTGAATGAGGAAGCTATGAATCACAGTTGTCAAGCAACACGCTCTTTGGGAGCAGCGTGAGCGTACTTATCGGATCCCTCCGCCACCGGAACTACTTCCAAGCGCAAGCAGTGGAAGCGCTTTTCCTCTTGATGACTGGTTGAATCGGGAGAAATATAATAAGGCTATCAATGATGCTTACATCCGAAGTGTGATTAAAACACATCGGGAGCATCTTGAGGGAATTTCAGCCGGACCGGGACCTATATACACTAAGAAATCCGAGAGACCATCTTCAAAAAGGTTAGGCCATATGGATTTCTATATAAAGGGCTCGATCACCACAACTGTTTCATACAGCTCAATAACTAATTATACAAATTTCAACTATTTGTATAGTGTTGTTGCGGCTGTCATGATTTTTATGGGAATTCTATCAATCATCGTCCGCATTGCTGGAAAATCTAAACAACACTCCGGAGCTGATCTCAGGACAAACGCCACTTCAGGTAACAAAACAAAACTTTTAGTCAGAACAAGGATATTCTTACAAAACCTGAACAAAAAGTGTTTCAGAATTATGGTTTTGAGACAACCGATAATTTTGGAATGTTATTGAATCCTGGTCAGAAAATAAATTTAATATGCTTTATGTGTGATTGCCTGAATTAACAAATTTCTTGATATAGACGTAGAAAACGGTGGCATAGACCAGCAACGGAGCACAGACGACCTGACATCTTGCCGAATTATACCGTGTCGAGGAGGTTCACATCGCAGTAACAATGCAACTCCAACAGACGACGACTACATGTCCGACAGCAGTTATGACAATGATCCAATATCCCTGGTATCGTGCTATCCGTCAAGCTCAGCTCATGGGCGCAGTAATCGAGCAAGGGTCAACGGTAACGCTATCGTCATAACTCGAAAGGACAGGGATTATCCTGATCCACCACCCCCGTATCCCGGATACCCCAGCAATTTACCTCCGACGCCAAGCATTCCTGAAGGAGACCCACCGCCATACCCGGGTATCGTCGGCGTCTAAATTATATAATCTTGCAACTGAAATTTCAGTATAATTGAGCGCAACTTAGTTTAGAAACACTTAATTAAATATGCGCAAAGGATTCTGTAAATTATTCAAAGAATACTCTCTAAATTTGAAATTACACGTGATAAGACTTTGAGTTTATGCTATGAGCTTAAAATTGTTTTGTTAATGCATTTATGAAAATCGTTATAAATATATTCATTTTGTAACAATAAAATTGTTGTACTGGAAAAATTCGTGAAACCTGGAATAGTCTGATATTCACAATCATTTGCCATTTCTTTCACAGCTAATTATACTTACCCATCGTTCTCCATGCAAACATGAGTTTGACCAGAATGAGCTTCATCTTAACCGCAGCAGTAATAATGGCAAATGCCACGGAAGCCGGCATTGTGACCATCGAACCACTCACATATTGAAACAGTTCAAATTCCAAAATAAAAATGAGGAGCAGAATGCAGTAACTCACTCTCATGCTTGACTTAAACTCGGTCTCACTGTCTCAACTGAACTAAGCACTAGCTAATTCGTGTAGTGTCAATATCAACCCGGTAGTAGCATTTTCCGCTTATTGTCAACTGATCTTGAGAGTAAAAGTGATTGGAATAAGTGAAATCCATTTTGAAATCGAGAGAAGGCTTCATTAAGATTAACAAGATCTGAGGTTCTGCTGATGGGCACAACTGAAGACAGAAGAGTAGAGGCAAAACTGCAGCTGACACCTTTAGCCCTGCCAGCTGCATGCGAAACCAAAGACATGCTATTAGTAACGGCAGAGCAAGACAAAGGGAATTCCTCCAAGAAGATCATGATGCGAATGTGTGAGTAGCCAAATGACGCTAGGTATGCATTAAAGCTCATTTTTTACGATTAGAATCTTGGTAGGCTGCTAAGAAAATTAAAGATGTGTTGTTAGAGTGATCTGTCGGCAGTGATAGGGATGCTGGGAAGATTTCATTCTTTGGCGAGTCTAGCCCAGCGTACCTAGCCAGCCGTAAATTGAATCTGGCCCTGACGCCGTCACCTTTGCCAGTTAAATCAATCAGGATGCAGGGCAGGGGACAATCTCCACTTTCACTTCCATTCCATTTCTTATTTCGTAGACACAAAAGAGTAATGTCAGTGTATAAACGGATTGGCTATTCAGTTGAAATCGTATTCATGCAAACATGTGCGGCGTTGTACGCAGATTTGAATCTTAAAATTCAGTCCTTTAAACGCTTCTTTGTACGGATTTGCACTAGGACAGAAAAATTATGCTGAAACTTTGCTTGTTTCCAAATTCCTTGATTGATTTCAAACATGTGTTGCAGCTTTTGCTTAGTTTATTATATTTGTACGCAAAAAAAGTTTGCTTTCGTTCACGTATAGTCACAGTTTGAAATTTTTTGATCATTTAGAAAATATACCCATTCCATTAAGACTGAGAGCATCTCAACGGGACTTTGTATATCTAATTTCAAATTTCAACGGAATACAGTTTACGATTTTTCATGACTTCGAATGAACATAACTACCTAAGTTAGCTGATTTGATTTTATAAAGTGGGTTTGCCCTAATAGATAAAACTTTGAAAGTCAGGGATAAAATTTCGTGTAAGATTAAAAATATCTTAAATGATTTCCCTTATTTTGATTTTTAGCATTGTCTTCAAATTTAAATGAAACAATATCTGAATTTAAAATTAAAAGTATTTATCTGGACTTAATACTTATTTATATGAATTGAAATTGATTAAGAATTTTATAATAAAATCTAGTTCTTCAATCAATCTGGGCATAACTTCTTATTTAATAAAGAATATCGTACTGTAATCGTGAAGTTGTCATCTGAATAGAGTTATACCAATGAATTATCATGAACAAGCTTGATCGTTGAGTTTTAATATTGGAAGCCATTCTATTTAAATGGGCATTATTAGGCGTGTAGCCAGAAAAAAATTTCTAAGGTGCTTGCAGCAATTTTGGAAGATAAATTTGAGACGCAGGCAAAATTTTTGAAAAACAAGCCTTAAAAATCTTTAGTTTTCCAAACTATCGCCGGATGGTTCAACATTTAAAACACCATACTGGCCACCCTACTTGGCGTTATATAAAATACAAAATATATGTACGCAATAAAATAAACCGCTTAGTGCGGAATGTAATCAACTGCGGAGACCCAGCGTGAGTGACCCCCCAGTGACGTCAAATGTCACAGCTAATGCACAACGTTCTACCTTTGTTGACTGCTGCAGGGGTAGAAAAACTCAAATCCAGTTAAGCGCGTGCATCAGTTTGCATCGGGGGTTAAAATAACGCATTATTCAAAGTTTGACATCTGCTGACACCTAGAGAGGTCAAAGGCCAAACCTGATGTCATTGCTGTAATCTACTCGCCATATGCGTTCGATTGACACAAAGACAATGCCACATTTTCCTTAAAACCGCATGTTGACTTATGTTGTGACCTGACCTTAGAAGTCACTAATAATCCCAAAATCTAATTAGTTGATACTTTTGACCTCTCATGTCCATTCGCAAAAGAAGTTTCCCTCTATGTTTATTCTTTCAGAAGTTATTTTGTAAATAGACGGACGGACGACGGACAGCGCATTCGCATAAACTGCATAAAGAAAAGATGATTTAAAAAGAATTCACTATATTTCTTAAGTATTTTATACCTTTTAGTTACCCGTAGCTACTACGCCCGGCGCACCAAACAGCTAAATTCGTCATGACCAGAGGTCGGATAGGTAGTTAAAAACAACTTTCTTAGTTTTGATTATTGAAGGCTGAGCTTTTGGATCTCCACCGATCATAGGTCATAGGTCAATCTGGAGACTAACTTTTTTTAACTAT
>VNWX01001643.1:0-14505 GCA_009869905.1 Ceratophysella communis | reverse complement strand
AGGCTTTACGATGATGTGATAATGAGTATATTACCTAGGGACCACACAGAAAATATCATCAGTTGGTGGCCATGGTTTATTCCTATTCGGGTACGTCATATTTGATTTTTTATGAACGCTGTTTGTATCATTTTGAAAACAGGCGATGGTATCATTATACCAGTATCTTATACTTCGTATGTTCAACCCATCATGACGTCCCGACTATACGACCTTTTAAAGGGAACAGACAATTCTTATAAACACTGTGAAAGGGCGTTCGTTGTTAAATTAATTGACCATTTCCTAATTGACAAAGCCCAATCAGTTTTTACCTTCAAGCATCCTGCAAATATTGACGGTAATCTGCTATAATATAACACTTATAGTCTGTAAGACCGCGGGTGTATCGGACTCTAATCGCCAAATTATTGTTGTTTTATAACAATTTTATTTTATTTTGATAGCCTGATCCTGATACTTGTTATTTTTTTAAATGTAATCCGTAGATCCAAATCACACGAACTGTCGTCACTCCCGGGTCCAATTCACGGCAAAAGATCATGCCGTTTTGCACGGATTCGCAGGGTATTTTAGATCGAGGCTTTACGATGATTGTGATAATGAGTATATTACCTAGGGACCACACAGAAAATATCATCAGTTGGTGGCCATGGTTTATTCCTATTCGGGTACGTCATATTTGATTTTTTATGAACGCTTGCCATTATTCTATATAGCCAAATTTTCTGCAACTCCATATTACCCTCCTCAGCTCAGCGTACAATTATTCGTACACGGGTTAAGTGTTTTTATCTAAAAATAGACAAAACTCATGAGATTAAATCATCTATCTGCACTGTCCAATGTCCAATTCACAAGGATGCGTTAAAATGGATTCGAAACACCACGTAGTATACAGTAAACATAGTACACAGCGAAGCATACTGAAATAATAATTTAAAGATTGACTGACAAAGTACTTCATAGCGTTTTTTCTCAACACAGGAACCAGTCACCGTAAAACAAGGCGATAAAATCGAAGCACATTTCTTTCGAAAGGTGGAGGAAACTCAAGTATGGTATGAATGGACCGTTACCTCTCCAGTCACACTTCCGTTTCACAACGTGAACGCAGCTTACCACAAGTTCGGGGCTCATTGACTTGTGTTATCATCGGATTGACATTCTTTGATCTCCGTACTTGTTAAACAGACATTCCATTCCCGGTGAGAAAACCAGTCATTCGACTTTTTCGGAACTAATCTTAAGTACTTGGTCAGTTTCCAGGTAAATAGCTTTCACAGTCACTCGATATTTTTATTGGTAGCTTGGATTAAAAGGTAACAGGCACAGGAACTTGCTACTGTTACTGTATATTACTCGCGAAGTCGCGAACAATTAGTTGTTATCAAATAGTAAGTTAATCATCAAAATATTTCGAACTAGGTCTCCAGAAGTTTAACTTTTACAAAGTACAGATCTGTATTATATATTTGTATGTATTTTCTATTTAGTGCTAATTATTATATGAATTTAACCGGTCTCCTAGCTTTAGTGCCTAGGAGTATTTCGTACATCTATTTACATTAGGGTGCATTGGAAATATTTTCAAACTTTACCCTAACGATCTTCGTGTATGACTTGTGCGAATAATGATTTAAGCTTTCTTTTTTTTAAATTTAATATTCTTTTCTGTAAATAATAGGCCAAATTAACGATCTCATTTTGTGTATTCGTTCTTTAATCAACTGCAATTTAGAAAAAGACATGTATTTTTAATGTTTTACAATTAATTCTTAGAAGGTTATAGTAGTACGCGCCATTTGTTTTTTAATGTATTAAAATAATTAGAAATTACTAGGTACAATATTATATACAATGATATTAGCCTGGGGCGAGCGAATAGGACGAGGGTATGCCGGCAAGAGTATAATTATTTTCAAAGTTGTCCGTAGTGAGCGGCAGGGCCGGGCAATCATAGGATTTTCTAAAATCCTAGTTGATCTTAAAATCAAATCAAAATCCTCTCGGAATTCTAAAATTAAAATCCTTCAAGTCTTGAAAATCCGGCCTTTGAAAATCAAAGGATTTTGAAAATCCGGGACTTGCATTGTTTGAGGCCAAAAATCCCGTCACAATAACCAGAAGCTTGAAAATGAAAATCCAAAATCCTCTGAAATTTTAAAATCCTAAGATCAAAATCCTTTGGAGTGAGTGTTAAAACCAAAAATTTCAAAATCAAAATCAAAGGATTTTGCCCGGCCCTGGTGAGCGGAAACCAGCAGAAACTGTCATTTGGCAGTTCCAATTTCCAATTCTTAATTTATAACCCTCGATTGAGCAGCGGTGTAACTTATCTTTTGACACAATAGAAGTTAACTAATCGCTCGCACGCCAACAACGAGTTAAGTAGTCTGTATCCGAATCCGAATCCGAAAACCTGAAAGCATACATACCTTTTATACATACATGCAATTAGAAATGATTTTTATTATATTATACTAATAAATTGGTTTTATATTCAGTATAGTAGCAGTTTTTGTAATAATCTTACTCAGAAAGGGTATTTTACCGTGTAGTTTAAGTTTAAGTTATTTTTTTTTATGGATGAGTTCCTTGGGGCTTTCGCCCATGGAACGTAGTAGGTAAGTTATGTGAGTACTCACTCTGATATTTTAAAATGCAATGCTTTTGTATTCTGTGTTAAGCTTTAGTGTTAAAAATTAAATAGGATAATTGCAATGAATTTTGAAATAAAATGACACTATGCAATGAATTTTAAAGGCAAATCACCAAGAGTTTTGATTTTGATTATAAATTACATACTGAATGCTTGAATGAGAGGTATTTAGTTAAGGGGTTACTGAATATATGTAGTACTCTAGCATTGCGCACTGGTCGGCATAGCTCCCAATCCTGATTGATCGATGCGTCAAACTTAGGTCTCAAGATGACGATGATATGACAGCTTCAGCAAAGGTCAGACTAATAAGACGGGGATAAGGCAACCAAGTCTCTAGTCAGCACGGCGTCAATTTTCTCCAAAAACCAAGGCTCATCTTCACTTGCTTTCTCTTTTATCTCTTCTCTTCGTTTTCTTTGGCTGGCTGTTTCGTGTGTTTGCTGTTAGATCATCTTCCCAGGGCGCCCTGTCATCCCGAGTGACAGGCTCAAGTGGATGATATGTTGCTCTCACAGATTTGCCCTTGCGGCAGCTATTGTTACAGCCTAGCTAGCCAGGATGTTTTTTTACGTCAACGCCCTATGGTGACGGAGAATCTGACCTATAGCGTCTCATGGGCTCTGTCAACGGGCAGTCGGCTTAATTGAATGACAGATCCTTTTAACCGAATTAGCGATGTGCAAATGAAAGCACAGCATTTTCTAAATGCTGAAATCACGGTAATTATAAGTCTCACTTAAAACTACATCGCACGACAGAATCGCACTAGGGAAACTAAAATTTTAAATAATATTTCAAAAACATTGTCAAGAAAGTATAGATTGAAAGTAAGGGGATTTGGCCGAAACGAAATTACGTAGAATCCGTGTTAGCGTGCAACTGACTGACTCAGTATAGAAATGATTACCTTCCTCAAGATTGATGTCAAGATCAAGATCTGAGTCAGCACAAAAAATATGAATGAAACTGGACGGAACTACCCGTACCCGAATAGTCTAGTCTTGACTCCACGCTGTACAGAAATATGTAATTCCAGCATTGGTCGTTTATATGGCACATGTTATAAAAAGGAAAGTGTTGCGTCAGGTTTCATTGCCCTTGGATATTACATGGAATAGGCAAGACGAGGGAAAGTCTCGCCGTTTGGCAGGTTTATGATATGACCGGGGCGGTGACCAGGCCTTAGGAATTTTTTGAATGAAGAAATGGCATCTGGCATTTTGCCTTATTAAACGGAGAAAGCTTATACCCATGTTGGTGCGGAATGTGCATAGTCAGCTTTATGTAAGATCGAATTCAGATGAAATCCTAATTGAGGTATGGTTATATTGACTTTCTCCAAATACGGGGAATTAGCACAAATCTTTGGGTAGATACGTAGATACTGTTTCTGTTCCGTATCGGCGTTTTTATGTAACAATAACCTTTATGACTTATGAGGCTCAACCATATATGCATTCCACTGTATTACATAAGCTTTTACATCATACGGTACCGGCTTCGGCTTAGCAAGTGGTAATGAATAATGAACACTTTCGAACCGGAAAAGCCGAAAAGTATATAGTTGAGAAATTCCTGATAAGAAATCGTTAAAAGTGGGCCCAAATTAGGTAAAAGTTGTAACTTAATGATCAATATGGTACCGGTAAACCGAAGTAATTGCCCGCAATTTAGAACAAACCATTACTCGTAATAATGGTTGCCTCGTAAACACTAATGGTTATCGCGTAATCGCATGTTGTGCACAGTCAATGAAATACAGGCTTACGTGATCCATGCGGCGTTTATGTATGATCGGAGAACAGACGCTCTTTAGGAAAAGGTTTAGCCATTTAACATATCGGTGGTAGTCGAAAGTCGAAGCATTATACTGCTAAGTAAATATAAAAATGGTAATACTGTTAGAATCAAATATATAATTGCCTGAATAAAAAATTTGATTTTAATAGCTGGTTTTCGTTTGTAATTACGAGGCTTGCTAGGCTTCGTAAGCAAGAGCCTTATTAGAACTGCCAAGACGTGTAGAACCTGACCGTGATTGACCGCTGTATATTTCCCGATTCTTGATTATATACTAGTATAGAAGCGAACACAAATTAATGGCAATATAGTACATGTTTGTATCTTGTAGGTACTCACGGTAGATCTGGTCCATATAGTAATGGTGGCAGGTGGCAGGCAAATGATAAGTGGTCACCTCGCAGAGGTTCGTGCTGAAACATGAGTATTAGAACCGTAGTAGACGGCTTGAAGACTAATGAAATGAAAATACTTGACTGTCAGTTCAAATTAATTTTCTCTCACTTCCCTGTTGTCCAGTTTGCTTTCACCATCATGCCTGCACGTTGTGAAACTCTGATAAGGGATCCAGGCGAATGCAATTTAGCCAGATCAAGCGAAACTTCTTAAATGAGACAGAACCTGTAGAATGGCGTAATCTTGGTCGGATACGCGTAGGGGCATCCTATTTAGCTGAAATTAGAATCTTATTTTCGTAATTAGTTGAATAGTACTAAAATTTCAAGCCCTGAATTAGATATTTCTCCAGCATACTTGAATTTGACTCTTAACCTCGTACTTTCCCTTAATGCACCCACGCTATTTCAGTCCAGGCACCGCCACCCATTTCAGTCTTGTGTAACTAACCCCGGCGTGCGTGCAGCCAAAAGGCTCCGATTCCCACGACCAAGAAACACGAATTGGTATTTGGTCAGCAGTTGCGGTTCAGTTCCGTGCTAATAAATTCCTCGCTTTGGCATCTTCACTCTTCTTATACGGATAAAAAAGTAAAAGTGCTTATCTCGTCACTCAGCAGCCAGACACATCCCAGTCAAGAGAGAGGAAGAGTCCCTGATGGAAGTCCTTGGGGTTTTCTCGTTTTTCTGAAGAAGGCGAAAAAATCCACAAATCGAAACTCATGTCAAAGTAGATTAGAGCTCCTGTTTCCTTGAGTCCAGTTACTTATACTCCTACAGAGACTTTCTCTCAGCTTTCTCCAGAAGAGTTCAAATTGAACATTACTACGAGAGCCTTAGTCTTCCGTCTTGTTCCGTTTTTCCTTGAACGTTGAACATTGAAAGAAATGGGAGTTAGAAACACTAATCCACTGCATGGGCTGGAGTTCTAGGTCATTTGGGTCATATCATATGACCTTCGAAAATTATATAGTCACTTGCCTGGCTTCTGAAGGCAAAACTTCGTAGTGCCCTTAGCCGTTTTTCAGCTTAACGATACATCATAATTCAGCAAATATTCCAGGCAGAATTGTCCAAGCACTAAATACATTTCATGTGATGTGTACAATAAAGAATCAAGTACCGAAGGGCAGTTTCACTGTAGTTCTGGACCCTTAAGCTCTTGCCTCTGTTAGCTTCAAGCATGTACGAAACTTTTGCGAAGAGTAGAGAGAGTAATGATGGAACTTTTTTTCGGAAATTACTTTTGTGTTTTATTTGTTTTATTTTATTTACGACAATTTCCAGAATCAAATGAAGGCTTGTAATGAATCTACAGTCCTGGAATAGCTCATGGATATGAGATATGAAATGGAGTACAGTGGTTCTGAAGTATTGTTTCTTTTCTACAAAATTTAAGATATAGGGCGCGTTAAAAATCGATGTAGAGGAGATTTTGGCATCAAAGATTAAAATTAAGATTCGTTACTATGTCAACTACCGATTTCGACCAAAGTAGGTTTTAGTTTTCAAACAGTTGATTTGAACCCTCACCAATTTTCATCAGCGACACGTCATTGGAAAGCCCTTACAGTCCACACTGGTGAAATACAAAAGACTTTGTGGGTTCGGGCCCTTGAGGGTCTCCTCAACCGAAGGCTCAACTATGACGCAAGTGATCGTTGCCACCACGGCACGTTCGGTTTCCTATGATAATGCATGACAGTTCCATGCTGCATCTTGTCATATCCTCGCCGCATCTGGGATTTTCGGGACAACTGAAACCTTATTATAAAGGGTGTCCGAGCTCAGGATCGTGTAATCGTATGGGAGGTCAGACTCGCGAGTTTTATGGTTTAATTAAAGGGACAAAAGAGCACACACAACGTACGGTGCTTGTATGCAAGGCTATGTACTGATTAGGTATTCTTTGTGCACTGTTCGTTTTATTGAAAACTGATAGCACTGTCTATTAAAATGACAGAAAATCTTTCGGTGTAGTATTATTTTGAAGAATATTTATTTCTAGCTTTTACTAAGAAGGAGACTTCAGTATTTTGTATGATTTTCATTTATTTATCTTTATTTCTCCATTACGCTTCCATTAAGTGTGCATTTTTGCTACAACAGCTTTAGACAGCTTATTTTGGACAAAAATGGCTTGTACTTTTGACATAAAGTTGAGGAATTCAATAATCCTGGACGGATTGCTCCCGAGTTGTTCTGGATGTTAAAGAACGGTATAACGCAGAGGATAAAGCATCGAAAACGTTCTTGAAAATCTACACTAAGCAGCTCATTTTAAACAAAATTGTGAAAATCTGAAAATGGCTATTCCTAAGTAAACTGATATTGAACATGAAAATAGGCCGTATTAACTAAATATACTAAATAAACCAAATCTAAGGTGTCGTTTTGAGACCCAAGGAAAATGAATATTGATAATATGCTGGGGTAGGTAAAACAGAAACACAATGAAATAAAATCCACTCCCGAAGATGATTTTGAAGTTAGTGTAACAAATGATTAACAGCATCGCAAAAAGGATAAACTTGAGAATTATGTTTAACGCTAGAAGTTCCATTACCCGTGTTTAACTTAAGAGAATTAAAGTTTTATAGTATGTTTTTTTAACGCAGTCTCGTTGAGCCATAGGGAATTGAACCCCAGCGACAACTGCTCCACTCGTACGACTTTCCGCGTCCATTATTTCTAAGACAATTAGTAAGAGAAAGCAATTCAGAATTATATGGATGCATTTACATTTTGAGTGTCAATTACTTCTGTAATCCAACTCAAGATTAAACAATATCCGAGATTACAGCACTGAGCTGGGCTTAACTATAATTATAGAATTTTTGAGTAAACGTCTTCTAGTCTGCGAAAGAGTTGAATACCCGAGCCGACATATTTGGTCTAAGAATGAAATATAAATCAAGTAATTACTAGCTTTGTTTATAAGCACCATATTTTCGGCAAAGTGAGATACCTGTAAAACTTCAATCCAGTCATAATAAATTATATTAGACCAGCATATTGTGCAATGATTTTTTAAAAAAGCAAATCATATGAACACATATTCCTCGCACTCGCATTAACCATGCGATAACCTTGCGACTTGCGACTGATTTAAATTTTGTAATAGTCCCTTAATATTTGTTCGACTCATTTTAAAAGAAGGAATACTCTCAACTCGAGCTCTTTTTATTGCACTCTATTAGATCGAGAATTCTGAGAGCTAGACGACGACGGCAAGCCTAAATGCATAATTTCATGTAAAAGTGAATGTAGCAAGCTCTGGGTTTTCTGGAAAGTCTTTCCATGTACGAAACTGTGCAGTGAAAGTAGTGTCAACTTCAACTTCTCGAAGAAGAACATGACACTGGAGCTAAAGTAAGGAGTTTAGATGGGATATTCATGCTTCCTGCTTTCTACGTACCTCCTGCTGACTATTTACATTTAGCATAGATCCCTCTACCAGAACTAAGAAGTTTTAGTATCAGGTTGACACTTGAGAAGGAGAAAGTTTTTTCTTAAGTGAAAATTCTCAGACTTTGGTCGTGGTTTCTTAACAAACTGAAAGTGAGAAGAGAAAGGCTAACTTCATGCAGCCCTTAAGGCTGTGTGTACAGTGAACAATTTATATTGTTAAGGGCTGTCATCTAAATTTGCCCGACGAGCAAAATTAGGCGAATTTAAGCAATTTAAAAGCTAAACAAAAACTAACGTCATTTAAAATAACACAAAATTTTAAAAGTTCAATATAAAGTACGTTGATCTTGAGAGCTATTTTTAACTTCCAACCATCGAAACAGCATTACAGAATTCATTATCGACCACTAAAAGCATTTTTCTGGAGGAAAAGTCAAACTTATTTTTATGAGAATGAATGGAATTTGAAGCATCTAACGTCATAAAAAATATTGTTTTAAAGCTAAAGCTCGTCTAAGCTGCAGAAAGTAAGCCAAACTGACTTTCTGCTGCTTCTAGAGACTAGACTCTGAATTTTACATTTATGTTTTCATGCATGATCATGATGTATCCATGCTCGACCTAGATCCTATACCCAAAGCGGCTGAGTATTAGAGCGTGAAGTTATTACGGATTTGAGCAATTTCTTCCATGAAAGCTCATGAAGGTTGAATAATACGATTTTTTCCATATTTTTGAATTTGAAATTCTGATGCGTTCCACTACAGGAAAATCATAGGCGAGACGCCTACACTACCAGGCTCACACACATGCTTTCACCTTGCCTTTGTACCTTGGATTTGCATGAGTGAAGACAGAAGAGAAAGCAGAGCGGCACTCAAGCAGCTAAAACATGCATGTTCTCATTAGATATTCACAGAATGCTTGTCTTCTGGCTCCACAGTTTATGGTCTACCTGGCCCTCAGAAAGAATAGCGAATAACTACCTTTCTCAAAAGCCAGGGATTTATGTGTTGTTTACTCAGAGTCTTTATGTATTCTTATGCTGAAGCCTAGACCTTGAGGTAATTTTCCGCTTGTTTACACGAGTCAGCATTCAACCAAATAAACTGAAAATAAAATAAAATAGCATTTCAAGTCGTAGTCTAGCTTCAGAATGAGAATAAATGGCGGATTCCGAATCCGAAGGGTGTTTTAAATTTAGGTACCGATATAAAATGTGCTGAGCGTGGCATTTGGTTTTCTTTACTCTATATTTGCGACGCTTGGACATACTACCCACGCCATGTCAAACAGCTATTGTATTTGGGATTGGATGTCTACGTATTAAAAAACTATGCGAGGACGTCGCGATTTCAGCCGATTTTATTTGGTTTTGCGTCTATAAGGCATCTTTTTCGAAAGTTCAAGTTCGGAATTTGCAACCTTGCATCTTCGTCCCGACATCCGACTTACTTTCGCATCCTTGCAACTCGCCCAAGCGATCTCCAGTAGAAGATGATGTTTTATGATGTGGATAATGAGGAGGGATGCGAGCGGAAAGCGGAGAATTCCCAGGAAACCCGGACAATTGCTCTTTGGTCATGCTGGTTTTAAACGTGGACAGTTATACAGTACAGGGTACTATAATGTGTATCGCGTAAAGGACGGAGTCAAGCCCTTCATTCGCTTGACATCACAAGACAAAAAGACGACTGGGAGTCCTTCCAGTGGACTTCTTTTTATGATTCCATATATTATTTCAGACCTGGTGACATGAGACCTAAGTTCGTGAAGCAAATATAATATACTAAAGTTACTGGAACGTGGAACTTTTGTCTTTCTGCGATGGCAGAGAGATAACTTCACGAATTTCCGCACAATACACAAGTTTTCCAGGTGGCAAAACGCTGTGCAGATTTACCAGTCTTGTTCTATTCAGTCTTTATTGTGTGTATGTAGTATAGCAGAGGAAAATTATTTCAGAGACAAAGGTTCAAGATGATTCGCTGAGTGTCCTGGAGCGGATTGCTCGGCTGGAAGACTGCAAAAAAGATGTTCAGTCATCTTCTGGTCTAGCAGAGATATCCGAGACAAAGGCTTCATGGGTACTATAAACCGATAATCCGTACAGAACATTAAAACGACTCGGGTTTATTGGGCCAGAGGCACCCATTTTGCGGATGACAGGAATTCTAGGTTGATCCTGCGGTTAAGATTCTAGCTATATAGACAAGCCAATATTTGACATGAAATTTATTTAATAATTCGTCTTGTGAAGCATAGCATGAAGCTATACAGATGCGCTATAATTTATTAGGGTTCCGCTGAAGCTTTAGTCAAATTTGTAAACCATAAAACGCTCAATGATTTTTTTTTAAATACTCGCCCGTGAAAAATTTGACCTACACAGAAACTCATTTCTCTATTGCTGGGCAAAACGTGTGAGATTAAAACTGAAATAAATTTCCGGTGTGACGTCAAAACTCGCTTTATACGCATTATACACTGTTGTGTTTAGCTTGTGTCAAAATATTTATGTTCCTAGACACTTTGTTGTGGCAGGCTTTATTTCGTCTAGACACTTCAAACTCTAATTTCCAGGAAGTTTCATTCCATTACGACAGCTCAGTATCTCGAATCTTGAGAGGCAGAAGAAAAAAATGAATTTTATAGAAAGTGCAGAGGCGCTGGAATCTGAAACGCTTCCTGTTTGCAAAAAAAAAACGGGTATGAGTGGATGAGTACACGGTGGTGCTTCAAGTATGAAGAAGAATGACAAGGAACAGAGAATCTGTCCCAAATCCAAATGCAAATTCAAAAGATTTCTTGGCAATGATTCGGTTCTACAAAGTAGAGTCTGAGCTATTTTTAGAAAAATGGGTTACATTAGGACAGCGTTAGAATAGCAAACACGAAGCTATGTGAATTTGTATGAAGATTTTTATAGAGACGGGATCAACCGTTCGTTCTGGGTTGTTAAATTTGGGGTACCGAATCGACTATTGCATCTCTGGACTAAAACATTTATTATATCAAATCATACAGTTAAAAGCTGACAACTTGAATTCGTTTTTTTTTTTGTAAACATTTTAGTTAGGCGTTGCGTGTTGCGTTAAATAATTAACTTTTAAAATGTCATGTTTGGAACGCCGAGGAAGCAGCGACGACAATAATAGTGATCAAAACAGGCGCCGTAGCTCAGATAGGTGCGGATTAGTAGAATATTCCGGTGTTCAAGTGATTACACATTTGTCAATGGTAAGTAAATTATTTCTACGAATATAGCGAAAATATTTGCAAACTATAAGCACTAATTTCCTCGCAGACGCTGGCGATTACCCTCGGCGGCTTAAGCATGAGCATTATCAAGACATCCATGGACTATTCCTCTCAAATTGCTGAACAGCGACAAGCAATGCAAGATTTACGTGATGAATATTTCAACAATCCAACGAAAGCTATAGCTGAACTAGAAAACGACGAGCAAATGAACAATGTGATTCTATTTAATTTAGAGCAAATTGCAAATGTGTTTCTGCTCTCAAGCGTCCTTGTAATGGGCGCTTGTTTCTTCCAAATTTTCACAGCTATTGTTCTATTGTGTACGCTTCATAGGGTGAGTTGCAAACTAGCTGATGAAATGTCTAATACAAATTTGCTAATACGAAACTTTGTATGATGTCAATTAAAACAGGAATTCAAAATTTTTATATGACTTTTTGCTTTCTGCAGACTAGCCGAGCTCCAGCACAATTATGGTCGGCGGTGACATGCGGCGTAATCTTGTGTTTGGTGACAGCACTGATTCTGCTGCTCTGTCTCAATGTTTCACCATATCCTTACTACGTGCAAGAACAGATTTTCATTCTCGTCACTACTATGGACATAATCTTCTGTATTTACTCGCTCTGGGTGGTAATTACTGTTGATGTATTGACATGTACACGGGCCATATCGCTCTTTCAAATAAATAATTTACGAATAAAACAATATAAAGCCTCACGAATTGGATTGAAATTTATGTCATGTTATACGCTATTGAGGAACCGCATGAGCTCAAGAGTAAGGTTTAGAATATACTCGAATGACTAAGCTGCAAATCTGCCCCGATACTTAGGATTTACAACAATAGTGTGAAAACCCGGTGAAAGTCACCTTGTATAGCAGACCCGCCCGGAGCCTCCCGATAAGTGACTCTGCCTATTTCCCTAAAGTGACAATGCCTGTCTCAATCGGATTACTCAACTCGAGCTAATAGCATTACAAGATAAACAATAGGTATTTGTGGCTTGACTTTGACACCTCATTCCGTCCCGGGAAAAGACGCCAGCATACGCATACCAATGGTAAACCTACGCAAGGTTACAATGCTAATGTATGGGAGAAAGCAGCCAGAGAAAGCACATGGCTCCATTTGATTACGTAGCAGCCGGGGCCTTGAGTTGGCTGGGCTCCAGCAGCCAGGCTGGTGTTGTGGGCTGCTGGAGGCTGTGGAAGTTCGGAGTAGTTCTTCCTGGAAGATTGAAATTGGATTCTCTTCCGAGTCCCGGATCTGCGCAAAGGAGATTCGTTGACATAGAGGCAAGAGAGAAGTCCCTGAGTGAATTTTCACACTTTTGATCAGATGGGTATTATAGGGCAGAGCTCGGGTTTTCGTTGATGGGCTCGGCCCATCATCCTCCAGTCCAGCCCATTACTAGTAAATTTCAGATCAGTCCCAATCTTAGACTGGGACTTAAGGATTACGGAACCTGGTTGCTGCGCCCACCCCAGCTTTCACTGCTTACAGATTTAGTTGTATGCTTTGACAATCATCCGGCAGGAAATAGAGTTGTAGACAATGCTGCGAGTGCCGAATCCCTGTTGCATTCCGCTTCATACCTGCGTCAAGGCATCGGCGACAGTTTCCGTGGTAAGTGCCTCAAATGATCGTCTCGTAATGGTGATTTAAGGTTCGATTCTTGGTGCCTCTGTCATGCATTGAAATTAAAATACCTGTTGATTTTCGAAAACATTCCCAGGTCCTGGCTATCGGCGTGATCATCGTGCAGGCATGCATGATCCATTCTGCAAACCGGATTCATGACTCCTCCTTACTTCCGCTCTACAAAATTCTTCGAACGGAATTCAACAACTGGAAAACGAACATCGATACAACATGGCTGAAGATGCGAAAAGACATGTCTACGTCATCATCTGAAAAAATTGAGAAAATGTTACGGATGCAACTGGCGTTTAGCGAGGAGGAAGGTCTAGAGCGAATGATGATGAAGGAAAAGTCTATTCGCGAAAATTTGGAATTACCTAATTTGCCGGATTATTCCGAAATGGAAAGGGTGTCCTACATCTGTGGACTGAATGGACTATTTGGAGGACTGCTTCAGCTCATTGCTTCTTTTTCACTGCTTTGGACAGTCGATAAGGTAGGATTCTCCTTTTCAAAATGGCCGCCACAGTGCCGACATTCATAACCACGAATTTTAAAATTTTCTGTGCAGGGGAACAAGACCATCGTGAAAATTTGGATTGCAGTAACAGGTGGGGTCATTTTCTCATTGGCGACATGTCTGCTGGCCCTGCTGCTTCAAGAAAATCCAGTTAACCTTGTACATATGAGCCCTTCTGCCGAAATCCTATTTCCGGTCCTTGGGCTTGACCTTCTCCTTACCCTTTATTTCCTATGGATAATCTTAGCCTACTTGTATCATGAAGGTAGGATTGACAAGCGGTATGTTTAGACAGCTCGAATACCTGAAAAATAATCAGCATACTCTAGCACTTAAGGGTGTATTCCAAAACTGGAATTTGTGCGAAAAATATAACTGTAAAAACTCAGTTTATTTCGGTAAATGCTTTAAAGAACATGGAAATGGAATCTTTTACTGCATTTTCCGTCACCCAATTGGCGAAAATTTCCGTTTTGTAATGTAGCCTTAACATCCAACTTATCAAAAATCCTGTGTCAATTATTCGTATCACTAAAATGTATGTGCATGCATACATATAAATAGTACAACCTTGTACGGTTTCAAAGTTCCAAACAATTTAGACAGCTATAGACTTCAAATTTTCAAATTTCCAACACGAGATATATTCAGACAATTTATGTGATGTTACTGTGAGCTAAATGTATTTTGTGGAACAGTAATATATGTCTAGCGTATCATAAATTATATGTATCATTATAAAATACATGTCGTTAATTAGTTGAAATTTTAGGTTTAATTTCTATCCTCTAAGAAACCTCTACCT
>VNWX01001642.1:0-14508 GCA_009869905.1 Ceratophysella communis | reverse complement strand
GTTGAAGATTCGTTTCTGAGAGTGACCCTAATTTCATGCCCAGGCTTTTCATGGACTTGTACGATAATTCTGGAGTTTGAATAAGTTTATCTCAGTTGGTGACTAATAAATTATACTATGTGCTAGCCTTAGAAGAGATTTCGTCTTCAGTGCCTGGAAGGCGAGTAGCATTATCATAAGAAGTTGGATGGACGAGCAGAGTATAAAGTAGTATATCTTTTCAGGGAGTCTTTGACATGTGGATGATGCGGTAGTGAGATAATGGACTCAGAACGCCGTGTTCTTATTTAGTGCTTAAACAATATTCCAGATTTTATGTTTCATTCCCTCACCTTTACGACTTTGACTTTGAAATGTGGCTAGAAATGCTGGGTTTTCATCTGGACTGCCAGTAATCTTAAGTAGAGGCGTCAGAAATGGGTGTTGCCGGTTCCATCAGATTAGACGCTCCAAAATGTTTTCTTGTAATATTTCCGAGGCTGATAAAGGCCTTACGTCCTACGTGTGCTTCTTTTATGTCTAATCTTGAGCGTCGTGTGGCTTTCATGGAGCCGGTTCTGTAAAGCATAAAAATTCTTTGAAATCAATGCGGCAGCCCTTGGAGGCCAATTCGTTGGTTCTGCCTTCAGAGTTGAAAGTTTCTTCATCATCTCACTCATTTCGTTTTGGAAGCTGGAAGGCAGTTTGGAAGGAAAAAGGAAGAATTGCCGTCTCATGACTCATTTACATTCAGAGAGTGCAATTTTCTTAAGTGTTGGTTAGGAGTTTCCGAGCACCTCGAGAGACAAGCACTCGTTCCTGTTCACGGAAAACTTTCTCAACTTGGTTTGGTGATGATGGACCGCGTCTTCTACCAATCTTCCAGCTTGAGTGAACCCGTCCTTAAGAACTTCTGACAGAGCTTCCTTGAATTCATTATTAGGCGCAAATTGGTGAAACCCACATTGTTGAGCACTATAAGTGCATACCTCGTACAGCGCATCTTGGAATAGTTTAATGACATTAGTACCAACAAACTATTTTACTGATGAATGAGTTTGTCGGTAGGTGGGTGATATAAGTATTTGCTTGGTCAGTAGCTTCTAATCTGTACATAATATATGTTAATTCTTGATCAAGTATTGATTACACGAGTGTTTTTTCCTGATCCAGCGATGCTACATATTCGCATTATGTATTTATTGATTCAGTATTCATGTTACGAAAAGAGCAGCCTTGCATATTTTTGTTATTGATAGTTAATAATGTTTAAAATGTGTCAGCTAATGGCAATGGGTATAATAGCAGTTTAAAAGCAGACATTAACAGTTGTCTTGTCATTCAAGACAATCAACCTCACGCTCACGCACATGCACGTTACGCATTCAGTATATTTCGCAATTTGCAAGACAAACAGTCTTCAACGATTAGGATTAGAAGTAGTGTTGCACTTACGACGTTCCTATATTCATGTTCAATGCCATATTATGTTAATTTTTGCGTTATGCGTGGTCGTTTGCAAGTGTTGTTAGGATTGCAAACTATAAGGCTGAACCTTGCGTTAACTGCTACGCAAATATTTGTTCGCCTTTCACTTGATTCATTTTTCGTGTTCGTTAACTAAATACGCGTGGTCATCTGCAGCACCTTAGTGCCTTCCAATGTTCCATGTTACCGGTACCTAATTTATTATTCGCATATCTTTAAGAAGATGATATTTCGTCAGATTTCCGAAAATTGTGGCTACTGCATATCGACGAACAGAGGCAGGCCACGTGCACGCCACTGAAGTAACGTTCGCATTCATGCTGCTTCATACATGTACCTATTTTCTGGATTAAATGCACCTCACACACGACAATGTGTAGATGAGGGTAAAGAAGCTTTACATGTGATGTGTGATTTGAGGTGAGAGTATTCATCCGTGCTTACAATTTCAGGTTGATGAGCCCAGGCGTGAATTGAATTAGTATGATTATCATCCTTGTTAGTTAGTGCGTACAGAGGTATTTAATTTATGCCCTGCTGCTTGATTTAGATTCTTTTTCGAGCTGGCAGTGGAATAACAAAGCTTTATAATTAGCTCTCGTTCTAGTCCAGGTATGCCGTAACTTATTAGCCAAGATATATTCTCCATTGTAGCATTTTCTGGAGCTTGAGACATGGAGCTATACTGTTAAATGGGGTGTGCCCTAAACACCTCTTCTTCCTTCCCTGCTCGGTTTGTTTTGGAGTTGTCTGAATATTATCAGCTCGAAGGGATCTCTCAAGTAGTGGAGACGAAGACGAGAGTTCTTGTGCTTTCCTCCTTCATCCTTTGCATCTCGTGTTGCTCAAATCGAGCTATGATGTTCTGCAACACCAAATTGATTGTGATTCAAGCATAAGTTCCGCTTGGCTCGTGCCAATTAAAATAGTCTGCCAATTTGAACAAGGAAACATTATTCTCCAAGTGCTACAAGCTTACAAATGTATACAATGCTGCATTGCATTGTGCGCATTCTAAGACAGCAAAAACGAGTTTCTATTTTCTGCCTTGTGGTAGCTTTGTTTTTTAGTTCGACTTGTTTCTTGGCCGTGAATGCTATTTAAAAAATTAGTAGATAGGAACTTTGACGTGTTCCAATTGAAGCCAATTTAAATGCACATTTTGTTAACTCCAAATTATAGGGCTGAGGGGTAATCAACTGATAAGTTCTTTGACGCATTGCTCGCATGAATATATTTCGATAGAATGGCTCATGGACACGTACCCCTCCATCCCAATTATATATTTTCTACTCTTCTCATCTGTTCATTCATCAGCCGAATTTTAATAATTCATTATTCGTGAAAGGAAGGAGATATTTATTTTTTGTTTTTGAATTTTAAAATGCTGCACACTTCTGCCGTGTACCCCTCTAGAAACTGTCAGTCAGTCAGGGAGGAAAAGGGTACTCATAAAATGAATGAAAGCTTAAGCCCTTCTGGCAAATAAATTACTACCGTATGAGTGAGGAGTGGACAGTATAATTAACATAGCTCCAGCCTTTTACACTTCGCTGTCTAGTAAATAAGTGTCTGTGAATATTTAATACATTCCTGTAATTTGTTTCTTTCAGCTCAACACCGCTCTCCCAAAATTACGGAGCATCCCAAAGACGTTCTCGTGAAGAAGAATGAGCCGACGACTTTGAACTGTAAAGCAGAGGGCAAGCCTGACCCCACGATAGAGTGGTTCAAAGACGGAGAATTGCTGAATAATAGTCCTTCTAATGATGGACGACGGATCTTTCTTCCTTTCGGTGACCTCTTCTTCCTAAGTGTTTCCGACGGACGAAGGAAGGACTTTGGACCAGACGGCCTCAAGGAATCCGACTTCTGGGATTTACTGGTGTATTGCACGGAACAGTGTGGGGACGGTTCGGAGTCGTAATGCTTCATTGCAAGTTGGAGGTAAGAACCCGGATTGGAATTTGTTAGAATGCACGTGCTAGCTTGTTATTTCGCCCCAGAGACTATTATGAAGAAAAACATTTCCTAAGACAATGGAGCGGGAAGAGTCGTCCGCCGTAGCAATAGTAATGAAGGAAGGTATTTGTATTAATAGCAGAATCCGTAATGTAATGGCTTCTTACTTCGGGTCATTTCTTCCTTTGACCATTCCTTAGGGACAGGAATGAAGGAACAAGTTGAACCCAAAGCAAATATTACTTACTTGGGCTTTCCCCTTTGGGGTGTGCACGTCTTATTTCACTTTTATGGTCCCTCTCTGTGCACACATTGTTCAGTCCATGTACGGAATATGTTACGGTTCATTTCATTAGTGACCCGGTTCATTTACAAAACATCTTGAAATTAGGTAAAACAAATGGTTAGGGGTTGGCGGTCGGTTCAATTGTTTCAGCTCGAATTTGTACTATTGGTAATGATTTTACTGCCTAAGCCACATAATCTGTTAATTACGAATTTCCCACAAATCGAATCTCTGAATATCTTTCATATTTTAATCTGTACTTTTAATCGTTTTAGAACTTTTCTCTCTGTGAAATTTTACAATCATTTTAGCCTGAGCTTGTCAGTTCGATGGAATCTGCATAGTTTGATCTTTTTTTTTATTTTTGAGACTTCATTCTGATATCAAATACTTCATTGTTCCTTTTAATCATGGCGTCATATCAGCGCTAACATGTATGTTCTGGAAAATTGTTTTTGTACAGACTACCCAACCCATATGAAGCCATGAGTAAAATAGTAACCTGTTCCAGGTTTGTCTATTGAATTGTAGATTGTAGGTTAGCTCAAGAAGAAGAGCTGCGAGGGATATATTATAATGATTAGGCGTATTAAACCTTGTAAATGGTAATTGTTATGTCCATCGTTCCTTTCTTCGGTAGACTCGGACTCGCACCTCAGGTGAGATATTAAATTATTTTTTTTTTGGTGAGTCCCAGTGTCCCAGTTTAGAAGCAGACAGCAAAAAGTGTTGGAAATAGTCGAGTCAGTGGTAAAGGGTCATAATTCATCAGAGAACATGAAACAATATGAACTGTGGAGGACGTGTGATTTAAATCAGCTTGTCATGAGAGGTAGAGGTGTTATGTGCGTTTCGGGTTGAAGTTCCTTCCTCCTTTTTTTTTGTTTAAAAATAAAGAGCTGAATGTTGAATGGGGGATATGGAATTATGAAAAGATAGCTAGATACCGGTGGGTGTCTGCTGTCTCCTGCCTGCCACACTGGCTGGCATTCACGCTTGTGATGGATACTGACGTGGTTCACTGGGGAGATCCGGATAAGATACAACAAAAAATGAAAATATTTGACGGCTGTTCAACAGAATTTTTAAATCCGTACCTAGCTTTAGATTTCCGCCAACGAGTAGCACCCTACATTTCTTATACGCTCGCGCTGATCACTTTAAATTAACTTTTACTGTGACCTCTAAACTGGGCTCAACTGAAGCAGCATTTGTGGGTTCAAGAACTAACTTTGTCGGCAAAAACTTGTTCCGCAATTTTAAATTGAATAAGCCGAGATCCCCGTTCTTTGCTGCTGTCATTCCCGTCTCGACCTCGAGTGGCTGGGTTGTTGGCAGTTTTGAAGTTACTGAAGGGATACCTAGTTTTTTTTAGTTGCACCTACACCTGGCCTTCAGGGTCACGTCAGTCAATTGCCACGCTCCCTCACGCCTATATACACCTTCCAGGTAGAACTTTCGAAAACGAGAAATTGAAACTGACGGAGAGTAAAAAGTTGTAGAAAGTTCTTTGGGGGAAATTAAGAAATTCTGTAGAAGAAACTCTCGTCTTATCAATATTAGATGAGTTTGACGGACGTTGATGTGTAGATTACAACGCTACGAGCGGAATATATAGACCCTTCGCGTTTGTTTGTAATATAAGACCCTATCTTCTTCAACTTAGAAGTGTCTATTCTTGAGTGGGCATTAGTGTAGCTATTCTAACTTGAAAATTGGATGTGATAAGTGAATGAGAATTGGAGTGCCTCTGTCTGCTTTTCAACCCTGTTGTAGTAGTTGCTCATCTTTTATTAAGGCATTCTGATCTGAATTATTAAACGGTTTCAACCTTCAACTTTTGCTTACCGCTTCAATAAACCAATATAGAATATACCTATACCTAGATTCGAAGTGAAATAGAAATTGTGACCTGAATTGAAGAGTTTCGCTTCAAGGAAGTGCTTGGGCTGGGATAGTTAGTTTTGTTTGAGGGTCCGTCAAGGGTACTACCGAACTGCTGATATGAATCCGAAAGCGCAAACTCAATCTGTGGCACTACGTATACTGCGTAAATTGAATTAACAAAGTATTCTTAATGATCCTTCCCTTTCTTTAATCCGAGATCAAGAGATCCGCCATCCACTTTCAACAAAGTCAAGAGGTGCGCGTTCTCTAATTTGGAGGGTTATGGATCTTAAGTACCTTCTGACTTTGACCAAAAGTTTTAAAAATTCCCTAATTGCATCTGCGAATGAGAGAAGGCTATAAAGTATTAAAATCAATAGTTCTCAGTATCCATGCCGTTTTCAGTTCCTAGTGTTCTTGATTTTATTATACTCGACTGCTGCCTAGTCTCTCATCATTAGGCCCCGAGTGAATCAATGGATTTTTGGCAGACTAATTAAATTGTGACGCGGTCCTTGTTGGAAGCACAATGGAGTTGGCATGGGGGAAGGGAGGGATCGGGGAGACGGAGTGAAGCAATTAGTGAGTTCTCCCCATTGTCAAAACTGTTTGGTTTCATCAACTGATGTGCTGGAAATTGTTTCTCATAAATCACTAGAGAGTGCTAATGAGTTGAGCTCTTCCGAACACTAGACACGCAACAGGAACCTTCTCCAAGTGGATTTATAGATTTAGGAAGTAGGATGCACCGAAACTGTGTTGTGTATCTATTTTCGACTAGCCTGGCTTGCTCGATTCGATTGGGTTGGAACTTTATTGTGAGCTGAGAATTTAGGATACCCGGGTTGATTAGGTGTGATTTGACTCGGCACGAAATCCCAGATCGAGGCCGCTGCAGCTCATCCCTATCTCAAACCAGGAACATGGAGCCTGAACACAGCACAGATCTGAACTATGCAGCTTCCTTTCCAAACAAGGTTTTTTTTTGTCACGCAAGTCAAGAGTCAAAACAGTTGCAAATGCCATTATGGCGTTAGAAGCTTGAGCATTCTGTTTTGCATGTTTCTTTCGTAATGTGCATATCCTGCCATTAAATACCTTTCATTGGTAACGGTAACGGGTCGTGGCAGAGATGCTCCTTTTTGGTGCTTCAGTGCAGCTTCGAGCCAAAGTTGACTTCTTTTTGCCATTCCAGAGAACGAGCTTCTTCAAAATGAGTTTTTTCAGTAATGTTCGGGGTTATTTCCCGTATGCACTAGAGACAGCATGGTACCCCGGCATGCATTCTATATTACTCACGCAGTCCATTATGCACCTTGAACTCCGGGTGAGTCGTTTCCAGAATGCATTTTTGAAATGGGTTTTTTGAGAAGGCGCTAGGTAATGTAGTTTCATAGCTCTGGCAGGTCATGTCAGATCATTATAGGTTATTGGAGGAGGAAAAGGTTAGTTCGAATTGAACGAGGCGCGATCACGACTCACTCTAGAACTGCAGTTCCACTTTCCGCTACGACTACTGCAGGCAGAAGGAATGATGGATATTGAATGAGCGAGCGTGCAGCTGTTCTCAGTCAGTTTCCAAGCTTTTTCCCCTCGACTTCTGTCTTTGGCAGTAGAAGTTTCAAACAATTACTTCCGCTTTCGTGTAGGTAGATTGCTCCACTATTTTTGCAATTAGGCGTACAAGCATTCTACTTCTAAAGTTGTTGACTTCCGTACTGCTGCCTCTGAAATTCTTAGGAGCCTGACTTTTTCTTAAATTTAAGAATTAGAGGATTGTTGTTTGTTCACAGAAGTTCGTATTGCGAAAGGGAAATTAGGCTACTAAATCCTCAGTGGACGAGCAATCAGGGAACTATTTTAATGGAAATGATGTATTTTGAATGCTCTTGCTAATTTTCAAATGGAAACTTGGGTAAGTGGAGCATGAGATGCAGGAGGGCGTAGTAGAGAAAGCATTAGCTGAAAGACGTGAAAATGAGTTTGTGGGATAAAGGGAGGGAACATGTGCTGGCTAATACCTTAGGCTGCTGTGCTGGGCGTATGCCTCTCACTGAAGAGGAAAATTACTTTCTCCTCCCAAAAACTTTTCCCTCATCGTCGTCTCCTTTCCAAGCCAGTAATAATCTCACTTCTGATTTCCATTTGTTTGAAACCAAGCTGAAGCCAGAGTCGAGAGAAAATCCATAAGTAGGTACTTGGAACCGGAGTATTGGATAATACCTTCTTCCGCTGTGTACGGCATTGCACAAGTAAGACTTCATTTCGAATATAGAACTAGTGCTATGTAGACAGGAAAAGCAGGCTTATGTTGTCATCGATTTTTCAAAGATGTTTTTCGTATATATCTGAATCCCGTGTATCTCTGCATTTCACGGGATTTACAGGGTGGTACACAGATTTCGGAACTTTCGGCCAAAGGGAAACTAAGTTATAACTTCACGTTTACTCGTATCAGCTTATTTCGAACTGAGATGAGTGAAGTAATATGCATAGCATTGTTTTGCAAACCTTTGCTGATAATCACATTAACATGAGATGAAACCACAGACATAATTTCAGGCTAGAAAAGGAAAATCCGAAACCTGAATTCACACCCTGTAGAATCTAAAATGGCTTATTTTCCGCTATTCTAGATCTCTTTTAAAATGGAATGTCAAAACTAGAAGCTCCCTAAAGGGTATATATCTAAGAATCCGTATCCGTATATCGTTAGTGTTGGTTGTTCATCGCATAGCGATAGGTGCTTGGTCTGAAGTTGTTGCTTGAAGCTTCTCTCCAGTTTTTTGTTGTCAAGTCAAAGAGGATGTCAACTCCGGGTTGTCAGGGGCTTAGTGCACAAGAGCCTTGGCTGAAGATGAAGGAGAGAACCAAGTGGATTTTATTTCGCTCCCTGATCCAGTCGGAGTTAAAAGGATGAGATCAAGTTCAGCCCGAGTTCTGTATCATGCTAAAATATAATCTAATTCCTAGTTATCTCTTCTGGTTGTGCTGCAGTAGCTTTTGCTGAAATGCATTCGTTCGTTGTCAATTGTGATGTATTCTCTTGGAATTTTTTTCGAATCTCGAAGTCGCAACCAGCAGACAAATTATGCAACTTAGGCCGAAGTTATGGAAGTAATTATTAATCGTTGGGTCGCTGCAATTCGAATGATTATGTATTTGATTATACGTAACCATAGGTATAAAAGACGTGGTTATTTTGGTTAGTACCAAACTCAGGAGAACGCACGCCTCGCACAATCATGATCAAGAAGTCAACTCGACATTCGCTTCTGCTTCTAACCAGAGACAGTTCTTGCTGTTCTCGAGCCCATCTCGTACATCTGTTGTCATCATCTTCCAGATTCCAGATTCGGAGCCAGGGAGTCATTGATGCTCCACACTAATGGGAATGACGCTTAATTAAAGAAAGCTTTCTCCTTTCCGCTGCACTGAAGACATTCACTGTCTCTCTTATCACCATAATGACATTATCAAGTCGGGTTTGGAATTAGGGATATTAAAAAGCATAAACTTTTTGATTGACTGTTCCTGCAGTGGCAAGGCATGGAAACAGAAAGGAATTTAATGTTATTATGCAAATTTTAGAAAAGCAGTAAAGTCCTAGCAGTCATAATGAAAGTTTGGAGCTAAAGAAGAGGAAGTACGCACAAGGAAAGTTGTTTGGCCAGGTTCATTTAATATGATGAAGATGTGGTTTGTTAGTTTTAGTTAGTTGGTTGTGCGTGTTTCGGTGACTTCATGTCGTGTGCCATTGCATGTTCGTAGGCTTGTATGTCGTGATCTGGGGTTGCACTGGAGAGTGGAGAAGGCAATTTCCATGAAACAATACGACCGGCTAGACTTGGTATAACAGTTACATACATTGCCGTAAGAATATCAAGTATCTCGCTTTGTCGTATTTGAAAACGGATACAGCTTAATAGCAGTACTACATCATCTGTTTGTTCTACTCAACCCTTTGTTTCCGAGTTTGTGTTCGAATGTAATCATTTCTGCTTGCCATAACAGCATCAGTTATTGGCTTTCTCCTTGGTTGGAAATGAAAAATCGGCGGTATTCTGGATTTCTTTATCTCGAAAATATTATAGATTGTCGGTAAACGTACAATTATTCAAATTCAATACAAAACAAAGACGAATATCGAATCACCGATCCTCTAAACCAGTTTAAATCGAATTGCTTGACGACGTTTAATCCGTGGGTAGAAATGGCAGCTTTGTTTTACGAAGCCAAACAAATGTTTGTTTATGCATTGCATGAATTCTGGCATTGATTTTTTGTCTACCGTCATGCTGCAACCGGCAAATTAAATGCTTAGGTATTCATAATCGTTCAATCATTCTATGGGTACGACATTTACGAAAGATTAATGGGTACATAAGTAAGCATTTAAAATTTATTACGGTTAGGTATTCAACAGAAAAGCACTGTAATGCATTTAGGTTACGCACTGACTTTCTGTGGCTTCAATAAAGGCATTGCGTTATGGAATTTCGTATGAAATACGATGTCTTCAAGAATCGAATTGAAAATGATCCAATTCAAAAGTGAACTGAATTGAAGTCTTACTTATGACTTATAACTTAAGCGAAGCCTTTTAAATAATCATTCATGATTTGCGTCTGTAAGCATTGAATTGAAAAGTATTTCTTATTTCTTCTTAATGGCATTCCGCCATTGATTGGGCAGATAGATAAGAGGGTGACATGGCCTGACGGTTTCACAATGCAGCGGTAATAAAACATGCAATGTACAAAAAAAACTTCCTTTGAATTCAATGTTTTCTTCAATCAACTACGATAGCTTCACGTCTTTAAAGTGCTATCAGACACCTTGATGAATGCATCTTGCTGAGCGTATAACCGTTTTTCAATCCTGTATACAAACTTTCAAACGTGCCATCAGAAGACAAGAAGGTACCAATGACCTGAGTTTGAGATAAGCTTTGAAAGAAATGGGAAATTGAATCAGACCGAATAACAAATATCGAAGATTGCAATGCCGCTGCTCGATGTCCTCATCTCGCTTCCATTTCACTAACGAACTTATGTTAAGCTGAGAAAGGAATTGATCCCTGATATCATACATCGTCATCTGAGCAGACGAATATGGAATGGTTGCTATATTTAATGTAATAAGTAATTCTATCCGAGCATATGTAACACAAGTACCAATTGAATAGGGCGAACAGTGAAGGGGGAAATTCTCGGCTCTACAATATTGTCACAATGAGAAGTTATTATTGATCCCTTAGATGATGGATCAAGTTTCCTTAGACGAGAAGGGAAAGGAAAATAAGGGTCCCAGTCCCAGTCTGTCTGTAATTTTCTCCATTTTAACAACTAATCATATGTAATTCAACTCACTTCCTCTCTTTTTAAAAGAAAATGAGGGATACCTGAATCTAAGATTGGATCTAAATCTCCTTCAATGTAGGCGATACACGTGGACCTTCAGTATGTATGTATATTCATTGTTGTTGGGGGAAAAACAACACGTGACGTGAGCTATTGAGTTTGACAGTCTCTAAACCTGTCCATACACAAACACAGGAGCGAGTAAAGTACATTGAACACGAGCTTGATCCAGGTACGAGATGATTATCATGAATGATGATGAGATTCCGCTCAGGTGTTCTTAATGGACCCTCAGTGCACATCCTGACTCATTTCAATAATTTAGGAACATGATGTGGAAGCGTCTCTTCTGTCTTCTGCACTGTTTTTTCTGTTCTGTTTAAATAAGAATGATATGCATATCGTTGATCAAATTGAAAATCAAGCGGCGTGAAATTTGGACTGCCTGAAGCAGCCTCGTTCGCCGTACCGTTTTGACAAGAACTCAATGAACCTTATTTGTAGTTAGTTCTGATCTCGAATCTCGAATCTGTTTATAGTTCAACTTTTGTGACTTAAGCTTTCATGTGATGTATTTGGCTGTTGCGGCTTTTGCATATGGCTGAGACACGGATAAGATAAATGTTCCTTTCATGCCCATGCATATTCACAATCTCTCGACCGCTCTGTCTGCTATTGACATTTGCATGGCTTGGAAAAGAAGGATGGGTCTGTAATTGTATTTCTAGTTTCACGCTCCTGTGCCTGAATCCTTGCACTTTCTTTTGATCTCTCATTCGTTCCGAATCGTCAGTGAAATGTTGAAGGGATCAACACTCGCTGCTCTGCTCGGCTTTCCAAGCATTACCATACCATCGAATCTTTATGTGCCTAGACATAATATATTAATGTGTTTTGCGAACAAAAGTGCTAAATGCTTAGTTGGCAATTTTGCAAGACTCGGAGCTGTTAATTCTGGTTTAAGTAGAGCAGAGTAGAAGCAAAAACCGTTAGTTTCCGCATACTGGGGATCGTATTGGTAGTATTATTGCCAAATGTACATATACATAAGGAATAGTCAGGGATATGAGGAATTACGTGGAATGGCTTTTCGGTGTTCTCGAAGCAGTTAGTGACTTTATGAGGCTCAGCAACCTTTTGTGAATGGGTTTAGTTACTTGTAAAATGCAATGGATCCTGTCGTCGACGAAGTGCATTAGTCCCAGCAGTAGTCGAAATGAGAAAAGGGTGGAAACGACAAGTCTGTTCCGTTCATGTCGTGGAGTAAAAATAGGGACTGGAAACTCATATAATTTTCCAAAATTAAAAGCTGACACGTGCAGTGGTCCATAAATTTTATACCTTTTTTCCCCAACTGTCAGCACAAACGGAAAATTATTACTTAGAGTTATCTAAGTTTGTGTTGCCAAGTGAGAAGAGAGACGTTGGTCGGCCAACACCTCCGATTTTCCCGACTTTAGGATTATTAATAGGATTTACCCTTTTTTCTTTTAACCCGCCAGGGTTGCTGCCTGGAAGAAAGTCGATGCAGCGAGAAGTCTCGAATTTGAATTTGGTATAATGCATTCCGTTAGCATTAAAGAAAATTTTCTAGATTCAAGGGGAATGCGAAGCATATCGGATTAAATATGAAGCGTTAGCACGCTTTTCTGTATGCGTTTCACATCTCACATCCCTGACTCCCTTAGAATTTGAATGCTGCTGACTCGGAGTAATATATAAGCAGGAGCAGAGATAAACAAAGTACTTGTAAAACTTGTGTAACTGATCTTGTGCCAGACAGAGTTACTCGAGCTTTACGCTCCCTTATGCTTCAAAATATCTAATTTCCATTTCGTCTGCTAATGAGATTTCTACCTCGTTCGGAAATCTGTAAGACTTTGAGCCGATCTTATTGAGACGCAGCGGGTGCGGATAATCAGCATTGCCTTATATGAGTCGGAGTACATTTAATATGCGTCCAAGTTTCAACTTTGAACAATGTAGTGGGATGAGACGCTATGGAGCTGATGTAGTGCTATTCACAATGGGACTTCGTCTCTTACCTTATAAGCTTAGATATGGTTATTAATTTTGAATTGAAAAGCTTGACATGATGACACAGCTGAGGACTTGTTAGGAACAGGCAATTTATTTTCAAGTGCAGAGTGTATTATGCTGATTTGAATTGAACAAGACTCAATGGGAATATTTCATTGAAATGCAAAGGAGTAAAGCAGACATGGGCGCTTGAGCTCACTCACGGCTTGACTCGTGTGGTTCATTAGATTTGTCAAAACTCGACAAGTGTCTTCAACAATTTTATTTTTCTAATTAATAATTATTTTTGAAGCATCAAATTTTTTTGCACACATCAAAGGCGAATATATGTATACGTGATTTTGACTCGCTGAGCTGAGATAGCTCTTCGACGACACGAAGTAGCCGTTTATATGCTACGTTATTCAAGATTCTAGCAATATCTCCAGCCTTGTGTCCCCGGCTGATCGTGGTTCTTTCTCGTACGAAACGAAATTTCGGCACATGTTAGGCAGTCTGTGATTTAATGTTACTTTTGCAGCGGAGATACAGTGACAGTGGAAAGTCCATTCATTTTAACGTAGATAAACTGAGCTCTGGTCCAGTAAAAACTTATTGCCGACTGTACGCTGGTACGTGAAGTAGCATATGGTTCGAATTGATAAATCGGATTCTGGATTTACATTCGATATCAGCTCGGCTGTAGAATATTATGCAGATGACCCGAGCCATAAAGTTGAGCAATAATTTCCGCCCTTTCCATTTGCAGACTGACAGACTTTTTTGTCATAACTGGAAAATGAAATATTACCCTTTGAGCCCGACACTCGAAATGGGCTTTCCTCGTTTTCCTGTCATCGTCTTGTCAAAAAACTTTTTTATATTTCCATTGTTGATGATATGCCTGCGACCCTTTGACCAGTCAGAAATTGAAGCCGTAGCCGTAGCCTCCCTTCAAAAATTAGTTATCTCGACAGGAGGGGCATCAGCATCCCTGTCCTGTAACATTACCTGCTTGGATCCTGATTATGAATGGGTTTGTTCCCACTACTGTTATGAATCACCTTGTCTCGGATCAGTATCTTCCCAGCGACGCGACTCATTCACCTGTCACTCGTCCGTCCACCTCGAGTGAAACGTTGGGCATGGGACATTAGACTGAAGAAGCCTTTTCTTACTGACTTCAGTAATCAGCTAAAAGCTATTTACACGTAAAGTTTTAGGTTACTCAATATTTAATCTTTGGAAATAGATACTGCTTGTTTGTTGACGAGTTGGCTAGATATACTAGACTGCTAGACTTAAATGAGACGTGTGATATGGCAGGTGAGTAATGAAGGTTTAAAGTACGGAGTCACACTAATGTCAAGGCAATAGGCAGGTAGTGGTAAATTCGTGGCAGGGATTCGGTTGCCTAATCTTCCTCAAATGTCACTCTTGAGAGACAGTCGGTCGGGATGTCATTGTTATTGCTTGTTGTGACACTCAAGACGCTAATGTGAAGAATTCTAAATCCCAGCGGAA
>VNWX01001641.1:0-14522 GCA_009869905.1 Ceratophysella communis | reverse complement strand
TTCTACACAAATAATTAGTAATACAACAAGGCACTCAACTGATGGCGCTCAATTGACGCCAGGCGAGTAGATCTGGTGATAATTGCACTTAATTTTAAGTCGTTTTGACTTTGTTTTTTTTAAATTTACTGCATTGGTTATAACCATGGTTTTTTCCGAAAACACCATTTGGTTATAACCGTTGGTTATAACCACGCAACCCTGGTTTGAACGTAACACTCACTCCTGTTAACGTTATTCCTTTTATTAGTTCTTCAATATGGCCTCCTCATCTTCATCATGGATTATACCTGCTGGGAAAACAAAGCGAGCGGAAACACTGGAAGAAATCTTGAATCTCAACAACGTCGATACTGAAGGTCAGATAATCCATAATCGAATGGCGGAGGGCACAAAAACTGCACTTCTTATGCCTGTCCGCTTAAAATTTCAATAATGAAAAACTTTGACTAAAATCCATGTTCTTGTTTTTAATTACAAGTAGGTGATGGCCCTCGCAAACGCCGGAAGAAAGTAACAGTTTCTAAGAAGCCAGAAGAAAGCTCTACAAAAAGTTTACGAACCCGAACTGTTAAACCAAAGTCTGTGGACAAGTTTAAATACAAAATACCTGCAGCCTTCTCGGAAGAATGCCAGGTCAAAGCGTCTCAGCTCTCAACTTACGAGCTTCTACAAGATCCAAACTTGCTCAAGTCGGGGTTCAACTTACTCTCTCAGCTTGAGGCTAAGGAGATGAATGCGAAGCAGGTTGGAAAACGGATTGGACTATTTGACTCTCCACCGGCCAAGACTGATCGTGTTCTTCGAGGTCGCAAAGCTAAGACAGAGGTATCATCCACGATGTCCAGTTCTTCTGAGTCAGGTACTCCGAGTCCAACCTCTAGTCCGGAAAAGTCTCGTTCGATCAATGATTCACCGGGAAAAAATGAAGATTTTCTTGTACGGCGAGAGAAAATTATCAAAGACAAGCACTCAACGCACCAAGGAGAAATTTATGTCAGGGAACTCTTACGTCGTACTAAGAATACTAATCCACGTCCCATTGGTACGCTGAGTTCTTTTTTTTTTAAACCTTCAGTGATTTTTTTTTTAGTTTTAATCTTTGATTTTTTAAAAACTAGATGCTGATCCTGAGGCACTGAACGAGATTCTCATTCCTGGGTATAAAGCCAAGAAAATGCTGCGTGATGAACATTGCCAGTAAGATTCTTAGTTAACATACACAGTTTGACTAACCCACTCAACATAGTTTAGGAAAGAATATTTGTCTGTTGTGGCACTTTTAATTTTTTCTTACATTAATCAGTGAAGGCCAGTGTCGAATAACATTTTCTCATCGTCCGCTTCCTTTAGTTTAACCTACTAGCTTATGAGCGTGATCATAATTCCAGTGAACACAGTGTTAGTGTAAGATGACTATTTAGGTTTGATAACTTGGGTGGGTGGGATAATCTTTCCCTACGTACAATTTACGTTGATCGTATAAACTTAGGTAAATGCATTGATTTTTCTTTTTTTATTAGGAAAATTCGAGAATTGAGTTACGAGGACTTGGTGCTCAACTACGAATCTATTCTTCATGAATTAAGACTTACCTTTACCAAGGGTTCTCCACGTACGGATGTGTGTAACCTAACTGATGTCAAATTATTGGTGTTACGTTACTACGTTACTTGGGTTTTTTCATTTACGAAGGAACTATATTTCCATATTTCAGCTATTCATTCAGGGAGACTGTATGCGAAGCCGCTTGAAAGACATGGCAGTCTCACTCCCATTTAGCAGTGAGCAGAGCACTGGACTGATTACAAAGCTATTTGACTACTTCGTACCTGATATGTCTCAGCGTCCAGTTTACGCTGATTACATTACCTTGGGTAAGTAGCTTAACCTGGAAACAATCTTGACTTCAATCTGCAGTGTGTTAAATGCTAAGGCTTTGTTTGATTTTTTTTCCTTACAGTTTTGTTACCGGAGGCCCTGATCCGGATCTTTGCTCGTGTGAACCAGGTTTCATATGCTTTTGCAGAAAAGGAACTTCGCTTTGGAGTCTACTATGAAGATGACCCAGAGCCAGAGGAACCTAAAGTGGTCCCAGACCCAGAACCTGAAGTGATTGTAAAGAAATCCAAGCGATCCAAGCGTCAGAAAACGTAAAGTCAGTCCTGTTCTTCTTACCGGTTTATTGTTCAAAAAAGGAAATCGCCATGAAAGCTCACATTAATCGTTAAAATTAAATCTGAATAAGATGTATGAGGCAATAGTAATTCACAGTCTGCACTTAATTGTTAATATCATTGGATTCAACGAAATGGTGTGCAAGTAAGCACATAGAGAATCTAGAAAGAACTTTCAGTTCTTTTAGTTCTAAATAATACTGTAATTCGTTTCGCATCCCCGCCTAATTCTTAGAATTTATAAGTTTTTCGTTTTCATGCACACCATAATTTGAATTCCAAGTCCAAGTCCAATCCTATTTGTATCTAAAATGTATTTTCTTACATGAGCATTGATGTGCTCATCAATCAGACATAAGACATAAATAAGAATATTCATTTCTTGTTTCAAATCAGAAATGCAATTGTAGTTCCAAGCAGTTTTTATTCCATTAATTTTAAGTATTAAATAGTTCAATTTCTTATTGATGCATCCAAATACTGACAGCGCTATTTCGTTACGTCAGCATTTGAATTCCGTAAAGTAGATGCAGAATGATATCGCTTATTATGGTGCATAAAATACGTTTAAATTACGTCGAATTGAATTATTATTCGTAAACTAGACAGCTTACACGAGTAAGGTACTAAATCTGACATGACGTGATAAATTTACCGTTGATATTACTAATTACTATTACTAGAACAATCAACTGCGCTACACTCACGCGATCGTACCAGCAAATTCTCGTTAAAAGTTAAAATTCTATTAAAATCGTTCACAACTAACAGCTAAAAATTCAAAATTGCAAAACTTGTACACTAGGTTGGTAATTATATTTACAAAATAAAATTATACCAAATAGGGCAGCCCACAACCATTGCTGAAATTAATAATTTGTATAGTAGTTAATTATCATGCTAAAACTAAAAGTAATAATTTCGTAATATCACCATTTTCGGGTCTTCTTCTTGATTAATTTAACGATGCAAGTGATTACACCATTTATTTCCTACTTAAATATTGAGAGTTTCGTTCGAACCATACAGTGTTAAAACTAATCGGCGAACCTATAAATATTGTTAATTTCATTGTGTAGAGATTTTAGAGCTATTATATTACTCGTTTTGAAGCAGCAGAGAGTTACGGATAAATATATTATTAGCTTAGAATGAGTAGATCGGCATACAACTTGAACTTCCACAACACCGTATTAAAATAAGTGCAATTTATGTGGGTTTTAAAAGTTAGATTAGATTTCGCTATTTTCTCCGTTTAAGATCTCAGGATGAAATGTATTGATTTAAAATTGGAACTTCTGTTCCATGAGTTAGTCTGTAATTAATTAAATCAGCATTTCATGCTAATGCTAACACATTATACCTTTTAAAATTAAAGCATAAATAGAACATGTCACTCGTACGCCCTAAACTCTGTATGAAAGCATTAACCGTCTGTATGTATATTCGTGTGGCCTGTAAGGCACTTGGGGAAAGAAAAATTACAAGTACAATACACGATATAGCTAGCTAACTTAAGATTAGTAGTTTAAATTCCCAGCATTATAGCTTTCTCGCAATCTGGTCCCGTACTAAATTAACGTGGAAGTAAAGTGTAGTTGGAGCATGCTATAAATTCTCTGCCTTCTTGACAAGATTTGAGGCTTCTTGAGTGTGTAAATATTTGTTAGGTCTGAATTTCATTTCTTCAGCACTGCACTAGTAGTAGTGGAATGACATTTTCGATGAAAACTTTTTTTCAACGCAGTTTCGTCAGGGAAGCAAGAACTGCTCAAATCCCCGGAGGGACGGCACGAAGCTTTTCCTCGAGGTTTATTTTTCTTCTGGCGAGCCACTTGAGAATTCTTAGACATAGTTCTGAGTGTGTGGCTGAATTTTAGGATTGAGATATAATATGTACAAAAGACTACAAAAGGCGCTCCGTCTGCTAGAGCCGAACAGCAGCCATTGTTGTGGACAGTGAGGAAGGGTCCACGGCCGTGGGAGACATTGGAACTCCGTTAGACTTTCCATTCGTGGACAGGAAATGCTCACGTCGATAGCTGTCCCAACGTGCCTCGTCTGACTCGTGGGTCAGGTAGCGAATTCCAACTTGTCGTTCCAGCTCTCCGAGGTCTAGCCAGGTTTGGTAGTCCTAAACAATAAGGGAATTCAATCAGAGAATTACAATTTGAATGTGGTTGATTGAATGGAATCAGAAGTCCTTTGTCCGTGAAGTTAGCGGTCTGCACGTATTTTAAAGAAGGCGTATTTTACCTGGAGCCAGGGATGAAGGCATGACTTGTCCACTGTGTAGCGTTTACGTTGTTTCACTTGCAGGAGATTGTTGATGAGGTCAATTGCTACAAATTGGATTACAGTTGGATTAGTTCAACAGTACGTGAGGCACGGGTAAAGAAGCTATTCAGAGTTTCTAATGGTCATTTTTGTTGCAGTATTTTTCTATTACGTGCTCTCTAATGGTTTGCCCTTATTAGAAATGTTGTAGCTAGACCAGCCTTCGGCTAGGGTGGTTATCATCATGCGTTTCAAATACCGTGGCCAGTAACAACTAATAGCAGCAACTCGGTTTTGATAATTATCGCGCATTTCAAAATTGAGTAATTAATCCATTGTATACCCAGCACACTTTTTTTTCGTGATCTCTTATTTGTGCACGGAAGCGTTACAACGAAGTCGCGTCAGATTTTTCGCTTGAAGCCCTTCTTGTGCTATTGTCAAGGAATTGGAAATTGTATAGACTTCCTATTTCAATATTTGAACTAACGCTGGACGCGAACGGGACGGCTTCTGTCTAGCTCAAGCTTGTACATAGGTTGTAGGTTGTACCGTTAGTACATAGTAAATAAACGCGTTACCTTCAAGAGAGATAGTTTTCCAGGGATTTGGTGGGTACATGAAAGCAGCATTCTGGATCTGGTCATTAATGTCCTCATCCTCGTTGAAAGGAAATGTTCCACTGAGACTCACGTAGATAATGACGCCAACGCTCCACATATCCAGGGAACGATTGTAGCCCTTATTGCGAAGGACCTCAGGTGCTGAAAGAGAAAATACAACAACCGAATTCAGTACCTAAATCCTGGTACAGAGTCACGACGACGCTCAACGATGTGGTGCTGGTGAAAGCCTCGCTTTCACCAGTCCTAATTTACAAACTCAATTATGCTAAAAGGACGTGCCATTATGGTGGCGGTGTGAAAAGTTGCCTGCTACTAGTACTACTACTACTAGTACACACAAGTGTGTGGGCTATGTAGCACGGAATTCACGGTCGAGTGAAAGCAAATTTGAGCGTACTGTTGGTACTCAATTTTGCATACATTTTCTGTCGAGCCGTCTAGTCCATCAAGGTAAACGCAAAATTCAAACTCGATTCGTCAGTTTAGAATAAAGTACAAAGCGAATCAGATAGAAGTTTAAACTTGAACGAAGCTTCAGTAGTGTAAAGTCCTTTGAGTTTTTTCAAAGCAGTGCCGTTCCCAAAACTTTGCATTTCCATACATTCTTAAATACTTACCCAAGTATGCTGGCGTGCCGACAACAGAGCGCCGGAATGACTTTTCTCCAATGATGCGAGCAAAGCCGAAATCACAAAGTTTCACTTGGGGAAAGTCCGAGTCGGAAGAAAGCAGGACGTTTTCGGGCTTCAGGTCACAGTGAACTATATTCTTGCTGTGTAGGTGCTTCAGGGCTACCAGAATCTAAAAATATAAATAATTGATAATTAACATCGAGTCAACAGTTCGTTAAGTTGCCTAAGTCCAGCCTTCCGGACGTAATAACAAATTTCCGACTAAATATTTCTCATCTTCAAATCTCGGAATACTGAACACTGTAGATTCGCAATACTGTTCCTGGTATTGGTAATTGGCTTTTTGGGACTTTCAGCTAGATTCGGCTGAATTTGCAAAAGGATCAAAAACCGAATGCTTTTGGTGATTTTCTACGGTTAAAAATTATATAATTTGTAGATTCATTATTCATTATTGGATTCTTTAAAAAAATAAATAATTTTTGCTAAGTTCCAAGAAATCTGGTCTTTGCAATTAAGAAGATTTTTTTTAGGAAAGCCTTTTATGCTCTTCGATATAAGCTAACTTGATTCACCCGCATTTCTGAAGTCTAAAAATAAGTCAGTGTCATAGAAGTGGACCAACTAATCTTCAATCTAAATCCATGTTTCCGAAATGAGGAACTTTGCTGGTGTGAGTATTAAGATGATGAGTTCATTTTACTAATTGCTTGACTGCGGAGAGTCCCAAGGACCGTAATAAAAGAGCGTTGAATTATAAAAGCTAATTAAAGGGGAACCAGGCGTGAGTCTAGAGAAGTTGTAATCAGTCATAAAAGAAGAAGTTTCGGATTTGCTTAGTTTTCCTAGACTGTGAGTGAGTTCTAGGGAAGTGAGAGCCGGAAGTTGGGCTTTTGAGAAAGAAAGTGTGTGAGATAATGAACCTGAGTGATGAGGTACTTGGTGATCCGTTCTGAGAGTCGTCCGCGCTCACTCGACAAAATCATTTCCAGCATGTCTCCCTTCAGCTTCTCCATCACGACGAAAATACGCTCTGGAGTTTCGAACATTCGTTCCAAGTTCACAACGCCTGTAACAAAGAAAAACAGGGTTGAAAATTAGAGTTTTTAGAATTGAATTACGAATATTCCTATGTAAATTATAGACGTGCGGAATCCACGTCAGGAATATTAATCAGCGTTAATTTCTACCGGCCATTAAATTTGACGAGCTTGACGCTAAGCCACGTCAAAAACTATTCCGAACATGTCAGAGCTACTAATCTGGCTCGAAACTTTAAAGTAGATCCGTAAAGGTCAAATCATTCAACCCTGACATAAACAGCGCTACTTAGAATTTAAAATGAAAGCCGTGCCAGAGGCTTGAACTTTCTCTCGAACCAACTTTCACTGAAAGCAAGTGACAGGCGAAATTGGATGAGGTTTTCAGGTTTCTAGGAATTCTGAATTCCCAACGACTTTCGCTATCATTTTGTTCTGAACTCAATCAATCAGTAACTCCGGGTCTGATTGATCGGATTTTCGACGTGTTTATTTTTTAAGCTAAAGATAAGCTCGAACATATGCGCGAAACTTATGGTTGAATTGCGACACATCGTTGAACCAAAGCATTTTAAAATTCCAAGAAGCTTTTCGATTAAATTTCGGAGGCAAATTCGTAGGGTCTGTATCATATGTGTTCGTTGTAAGCTACGTGCCTTATTCGGCTGAGCTGAGACACCGTGTATCACGGTCCAAGGATAATTGACTCATGAGGTTTGCAGAAATTTGCATAATCCTACGGAAACGCGCTTTCAGCACACATTCAACCCCAATTCATGCATTAAAATTCAATTCATTTGCGCCTGAGAGGACTTTACAAGGAATTTGCATTAGCCATGAAACTTGAGTGGTATATTAGCTAACACAAGGTCTGAACATACCTGGATGTGACAGGTTTTGAAGAATGGCCACTTCGTTCTTGAGTTGAGCCTCCTGTTTCGTTGGAAAGCGGAGCTTGTCAATCACTTTAATGGCTGCAGCCCGGTTAGTCTTTCGATGCACGGCTGTGAAGAGAATAACAGAGTTGAGTAACCATCAGGTGAAATGTGGAACCAAATTACAATCACAAGTCCGAGAAATCTCAGAGCTTTCTCTGTGTTGGTACACAGAGACAGAGACAAAGGCTTGGAATTCCAGCAAACAATAAAAAAAAACCTCGGGCCGGATTGCTTTTATACAAGGCACACGGGTCCCAAGCCACAATTCACCAGATACGTCTAAATATTTTTTCCCGTCAAAGTTTATGTACTATTGTACGTTACGTAAGTAGTCAGGATTTAGAAGCAGTTCAGGTCGATTGGGCCGCTGAAAATCGACACTAAATTTTATTTATAGGAAGCACGGTACAGGCATGAAATTTCACAATATTTCAGCTTAAAAACGCCCCTGAAACATACATGATAATTTTGAAAGCAAAGCACGGGCAGCTCGCCATTAAATTTGTATCGGCCAAACAATTTATACTCCATTGACCTGGAACCGAATTTCTGGTTTCCTGACTCGTCTGGTAATAAAAGTTTTTGTGTGAGTCCCTTACCGCCGTAGACAATTCCAAACTGGCCAGATCCAAGGACCTCATCTGGGAAGATTTGGTAGAGCTGGCTAATATCAGTAATACGATCCTCACGCTCATCTTTCTTCTCTGTAACAAGGAAAGGCAAGGGATCAAATGAATATATTCATGAGCTCACTTGAGCTTCCAACGCTACAGCTCCGCATAAAAATACTCCCTGCTCTTGGCAGCAGCTAGAAAACTAAAATGACAAGGCCCACTTTCATTTCTCCTAAGATGCTCAAACCAAGAAGGTAAAAGCACCCAAGCCAAGAACTAACGCTTCCCTTCAATCTTCATTCCACACGGCTCAAGGCCTAATAACTGGAAAAGCTTCTTTGTTTCATATACATATTTTAGCTCGAGAGAAGCGGCGTTTTCACTATGCTCAGGTGAAAGTCAACTTTCACTCTAAAATTCTGACGGAAGTGGTTTTTTCAAGGCTTTGTGGTTCGCTCTCTTGATTTAATTCAATTTTAAGCTGAAGTTTCAAACTTACATTTTATTAAGAACGAAAGCTTTGAACGTGTAACGGGCTAATTAAATTATTGCTATTGGATAGCGACGCTATTTCCTGTTTTTCAAGCGCCAAGGTAAGCAAAATACGCCAACGTCGCGTTTTATCCTGCCAAATTCATTAGCACAATATCATATGTGCTGTGCCTAAAACAGCTACCTAGATTGAAATGCAAATGAAGCTAGTTGTTCCTAGAATATTCCCCTGACGCTTACGAAAGTTTTGTAAGTGTAACGGGCTAATTAAATTATTGCTGTTGGATAGCGACGCTATTTCCTGTTTTTCAAGCGCCAAGGTAAGCAAAATACGCAAACGTCGCGTTTCATCCTGCCAAATTCATTAGCACAATATTATATGTTCTGTGCCTAAAACAGCTACATTGAAATGCAAACGCAGCTAGTTGTTCCTAGAATATTCCTCTAACGCTAATCAAGCCTTATTAATTACTGTTGACTTTGACTATGCCTGCGAGTGCAGCAGCGATTCTAGCCATAGCGTACGACGACGAATATCGCGAGAACCATGCCGAAATTTGCATTCGTGATTAGCAGAGCCACAATCTGTTGGCATTTATTTATGCATATTTACCTTTCATAATCTCAGCCATGCAATGTAGTCGAATGGCATTTTCCCACGTTTTCGCCAAATGGGCTCCAATTCCACTCTCAGGGCTGGGCATCTGAACTTTACTAGCGTCCTTCTGTCCATGTTGTGGATCTTCTCCAATAAAGTAGTCAATGTTTGCTGTTCGGATTTCAAAGCAGTGCATTGATTCTGAAAAATATAATAGTATATTGAGAGTTTAGTGTTTTTGTTTTCTACAAGAATTTATGCTTTTGATGTGGGTTTCAGATTGAATGTGGATGTGGTACGCGTTTCGCGGTCAAAGTCAGAGTAAAGTCACCGAAAAATCTGGCGACTGAGCCTATAGGTTTTTATATTCTGTTTTGATTTTTCTCGAAAGCCCTTGCCTCGTCCTTGACTAATATGATGATTTAACCGTTATTCCTCCGAAACCCCTACACAATTTTCTTTTGTCAAGAGATGAGAAAAATGAAATGAATAAACATGGAATCAAAGAGAGGTAGATGAATACATAATACTTCAACCGCGGCTGGCTGACGTCAAGTTAACCGAGGACTTGAAAGAGAAACTGAAAGAAAGGTCGGGTTTTTGGTTTGTTTTTCTCAGAAACAGAGAAGCACTTAATCAAAACAAGTCGTACGGAAGAAAAGGAATATTAAATTACAAACTTTGTCTATTGGGAAACTCAAGATTGGTTTTGTTCCAATGGGACTTGGGAGCATATGCATGAGCGGTGTAAATTTTAAATTAACAAATGGATGCACGGTGGATGCGTTTGAGACAAAATTCATTTATTGGCTCTATAGAAAACTTTTGAATTTAGGTCGATTTTATTTTGTTTGATGCTCGTTCACTTCAGGCGACGTTTCTCCTTGAACTTATTTTTTAATTAAAATTTTGAATCAGCTTCCGTTACCCTGACTTGAGCATTTTATTAAATCAGCCATGAACATACTGTTCAGCCATGTTAATTAAGAATATCCTGCAGATAATATCTGTTCTTTAAATCAAACACAAGTTTCCACGAATTGGGGTCGATATCATTTACTAAAGCTCTTCTAAACGATAACTTCCTGCGTTTTGTTTGACCTACTTTTGCCATACCCATCAAAAGCAATGCGCTGAAAGTGCCAAACTAATGTAGCTGCGACCTGTCAACCGCAAGATGCACACTGTCTGTTCGGCTTAATTATCTATCCGACATATGACCACGACTAGTCTGGGTCTGTGTCATTTGAAGTGGATATTCGTGTCTGAGGTAATGGAATACGAAATTTTAATGAAATACTTGCTAAAAAGTGGGCTAAAGGCAACTACATAGTATTCAGTACAAGCTCATGACCAAATTAAAATTCCAACTTTACTATGGAAGCCTTGGTTAAGTTTGGCTTCGACCTTGCTTATAGTCTATATAAATTAAATTGGTTGACTTTTACTACCGAATATTTTGGAATCCGAATTATTGCAAACAATTTACCAAATTCGTACGTCAGAATTTATATACTCCTAAATGCTATAATCTCGATTTTCATTATTTTTACCCCACAACAATGGTCAGAAATATATTCGTGAATATGGGAGAAAGTTTGGACTTTCATTCGCAAAGTTTATTCATTAGGAAATAAATTCTACGAAACTTAGAATCGATTCCGACATGCTGCCATTCACCCTTCAATGCACCCAACCAATATTGCAGTTTCTGGTCAGGCGTCAGTAGTAGATCCTTGACTCGAATATCCACGCGGAAGTCTTGGTTGTTAGCTAGCTTATACGTATAAAAACCACTTGAGAATACATAGATTGCAGGATTCATGCAGCGTATTGTCCGATTCTGACAATGCTGAGCTTCAAATATCCAATACCATGGTTGCGGATTGCGTATTGCGGATACAGGTGCAAGTTATAATTGCCACTAGAAAGCGTACCAAGGTTTTCAGAAGTCCGCAACTAATATCTGTTGTTTTAATTATCTAAAATACTAGAAATGTGGGAACACAGGTGGGCATAAGCTATACGACTCCATTTATAAAATTTAAATTCTCAACTGCCACATTTTTAATCCGGTCCCCTACTCCGTCGCTTCCGCTTCCTATCCTGAAGGCCAAGAAAAATTGAATATATAGAAACAAAGAAAAGCGTACGTTTCACACTTGCATGTCTTCCTATCTCGGACAGTCACGCCAGTGCTATTCTCATGAATAGTAATAGGAAACCTTTCTCCACTCCAGCTCCTTTCCCCTGTGCATTTCTTGGAGAAAGCACGGAGCGTCATCCCAATGAAAAGAAACGAGGTTAAAAAATTTCGTAAGTAAACAACACTAGTTTCTTCTTTCCATCAGAATTGCTATTCTTTATGAGCTGTCTCACTCCAATGTAAATGTAGTCAAGGTGCAATGGGCTGGAATACAATTCAAAACGAGCTTTTGGGTCCAAACCAATAAATAATACGTATATGCTCAGAGGCGCGACAAGACTCTTTCATAAGCCTGACATGACCTCAATGAATCAGGCGTGGAAAATAAAGGACTTCTAAAATTTTGATGCGTAGTTCAATAAACAATATGAAATTTATATGTTGCTATTCTTTATGAGCTGTCTCACTCCAATGTAAATGTAGTCAAGGTGCAATGGGCTGGAATACAATTCAAAACGAGCTTTTGGGTCCAAAACAATAAATAATACGTATATTCTCAGAGTTTGCGACAAGACTCTTTCGTAACTCATAACCCTGACATAGCCTCAATGAATCAGGCGTGGAAAATAAAGGGACTTCAAAAATTTTGATGCGTAGTTCAATAAACAATATGAAATTTATATGCATGTACAGTTACGACACTGAAATTTCATAATTTTTACATTGCACAACCCTGCGGAGCGGAAATCCCTTCGCAAGAGAATTCAATTTCCGATTATCAAGAACATTGGCTGTTATTTTCTCACAATTGCCTAATTTTAATACGACGTAGGATAAAATCTCAGAGGCGCGACAAGACTCTTTCATAAGCCTGACATGACCTCAATGAATCAGGCGTGGAAAATAAAGGACTTCTAAAATTTTGATGCGTAGTTCAATAAACAATATGAAATTTATATGCATGTGAAGTTACGACATTGAAATTTCATAATTTTGACATTGCACAACTCTGCGGAGCGGAAATCCCTTCGCAAGAGAATTCAATTTCCGATTATCAAGAACATTCGCTGGTATTTTCTCACAATTGCCTAATTTTAATTCGACGTAGGATAAAATATATACTCATTTTCTAGCTACTGAGTTTCCTGCTTACCTAATTTATATGCATTAAGTATACTAAATTGAAGCCCCAGCTAATGCGTTTCGGAATACAAAATGCCTTCTCGTATTTGCTTAGGGATATAAATACCCAGGTCTAAGCTGAAACCAGGAAAGAGGCAGATGAGAGCCCTTGAAAAATTCCTCCATTAGTAGCTTTAGCTTTACATTGAATTTGGACATTGTAGCGTAATGTAATTTAAGCAGTATTTACCTTTCTTATCTCCTTGTGGAGCCTTGTGCAGTTTCCACAGCCAGAATATCCGAAAGTGGAATTTCTTTGTAATACTTACTCCCAGTATCACTCTGGAACAGTGTCAGGGCTTTCGTGTCCAATCTCCAGAAATGACGCTTTCTCTGTACACAGTGAAATACCAGTTAAATAACTATAAATTGCCATTTTTGACGCACTCAGCTACTAAAAGTAAATATAACAAAAACACAAAAATTTAGACACATTTGCCTTAAAGATAAATATGCACGAAAAGTTAATAACTTTGTAATAAACTAGGCTAAACTGAGGCTTTGGCAGGCAACGAAACCAGCCGTACAAAATGCAAAATAATGTAAATAACGACAACTTTCTCCCTGACTTAATTCTCATATTTTGAGTTTGAGGGCATGAGTAAAAGTTTTGATTTTCTCGAGACAGAGAACACAGCATGAGTCTGTTCAGAGTGTGGTTAATTAAAAAAGTTGTGAAATCAACTCACCACCGGGTCCTTGTTAGTGAAATGGACCATCCATCCCTCTTTAATCACTTTCGAACCACGTCTCTTTGTCAGCTTCACAGACTGGACGATTCGCATTAGAGGAATGTTGTTGCTCTCTGTAGGACTGTAATACAAAGCACACCATTATTGTCAGAGTTTATTTCGACAGATCAGATATATAGCTCCCATTGGACTTCCAGGATTTATACATAATGGCTAGGTGGACAGTTTAATGCGCTATTTATCGATTTATCACCGTTTTTGTGTGTATCAAGCGGTATTTCCTGCAGCGCTGAAATACGTCGCAGAAGACGCATATTTAGTTGAGTTGATTTTTGATATAACTTACTTGAAAATTCCACAATCAAATGTATCGAAATACTTAAGTGGTAAAATTATACAAATTATGAATGTTGTAAACATAAAAACGTGCTCTTCCAAGTGAAAATATAATCACAAAGAAACGTAAAAGGAAATCATTTTTAATAGTCATTAAAAATGATATTAAAGTCTCAAGTTGTTTGCTAGATATTTTCATGTACAAAAGCTCGGTTTTAAGCCTTGGCTTCTTGAGACTTAAGAAAGATGTATTTCTGTACTGTACACTGGTTGAAATACGACGCAGACGGAAAATTTTGTCTGATTCCAAGTTAAGAGCATTACAAAATAATGGTTAGAGTAGCGGAGACCTCGTTAAAATTCAAAAACTGTCTAGCTCTACGTCTTCTTCAACCGTAAACCAAACGGAAACGCAAGAGTCTGCTCAAGACTCATTAAATTAATGGCGAGCCCTAGAGAAAGTAAATTAAGAAAAAGCTTACTTACCTCGACGTTCTCACTTTCTCCAACTGCTCATCAGATCCATCATGGTCCTCTACCTATAAAAAATTAATAAGGAAATTTTAAATACTGAACACATGCAATACAAACGTGCAAAATACATTCTAGATGGTAAATTCTTAACGCAGAGAAAGCGCTAATGGATGTTTGTGCATGTTGTTCCAAGGAAAACACTCAAGATGAGTTATTTACCAGAACATAGCCGCATATATCGCAAATCTCAAAAATTAGACAATGAGCACGAAGTGTCAATCGAATTAGCACTTCAGTT
>VNWX01001640.1:0-14524 GCA_009869905.1 Ceratophysella communis | reverse complement strand
ATGAGAACATGGAAGTTGAAGTCAGAGTACTACTAAAATTTTAATCCACAAGAATTGCTCATGCTCTCTGCTCGCTAGCCCAGACAGGTAGCATAGCCGATCTTGTAAGCGTTCTACGATCATCATCATTAGCGAACACGCATTAAAAAGCTAAACCGAATAAGCAAACGGTGGCGAACTGGGAGAGTGAGAGGCTGTGACTTTAGTTATTAGAATTGTAGGAAATCCATCAGCTCTTCGCAGCTCATTAGACAACATTTGAGCTTACTCTACTTTCGAGTGTATTCAACAAACTAAAGCGTAATATATTCACAGAAGTGAGCTAGTCAGCTTCCGATTGAAATAAAGATGAGACCGGGACTGATGACTGACTGTCAGTAAGATTAAATAACTGCAACTGAATTAGAGCGAAACGAGTATTTAACCGTGTCTGATACACTACTGGGCTTGTTTTGTTATTGGACACAAGACAGAAACACAAGGATTACAGTAGTAGTATCAGCATACAAGAACTATCGCTTGCCTGTGGTCTGCTAGCCAGAATCATTAGAATACTGACTACTGATTTTGTTCTTAAAACTCCAATTCCAGCTTTTCCATTTATTTTTCCATTTACAGACAAAGATTTGTCCGATTAGAGAGGTCCCAGTTTAGGATCGATGGCGGATAGTATAGGTAATGTGAAAATGTAAAATCTACCAGCACCCAGCACACATCTACCACCACCACCAACAAATTCAACTTGAACAAAGGTACACGGGGAACCCTCATGTGTAATGGATTGTCGCGTCGAACGAACGAAACAACGAAAGTGGACTGTGGAACAAAGAATGAGAGCTACCTATATGCATTTATAGTGTTTTTAATAATTGTCCATTGCTCAAGTCCAATATTAAAACAATAGCAAAGAATTGAGCGTAAGCCGTATTCGAGCAAATTTAGCTCGAATCCGAGTATCCAAGTAGTTAAAAGTCCGGCCAAAAGCGCACGGTACGCCACATTGGTACTTGATTTGAAGTTTTCGGATCTTTTTCTGCGCTTCTCAATCTCAACCCTTACCATTCCATCGTAATACATTGGACAACGACAACTGAAAAAAAACTAACAAGGAAAAATAGAGCGAACTGCGGACTTACAATCAATTTCTACGTAACGGCTGCTGTTTCGTCGTATTCCACTAGTATTAGTCCTTCCTGGTTTGTATGATATCAGAACACGGTGAACAATAACGAAAGAGCGTTTAAAGTTTCCAAGCCAAGGGATCGTCCCTTACAGTCGACAGTAATGCGAGTGAATTTCTGAAGCAGTTGTTTTAAATTGTAAAACCGAGAGTCCAAAATTTGTGGAGTTGGCTGAGGCAGAATGAAGGGTGGTTTGGCTGCTGATGACCGCTGAGACTGGAGCTGGAGTAAACTGACAAACAAAAGGAACAACCCGGGCTTCCAGTACAGGAGGGTGAACAAGGGACAAGGGATGAAACAGCTCCGACCTACTCTGCTTCTAGTGCACAACTGAGCCCTTCTCGGCTCCTGCCGCACAAAATATCCTCAAACATCACCAGCCAAAACAAATGTAGGCCTGCCATCGCTCACGCAACTCACCAGCCTTGCATCTTGAATCCATCATGTCGTCTTGCAGCCACCGAAATGCACGGCGACGCTGCTGGCACTACTAGCATTAACTTACCAGTACCCCTTCGTTGGTCGAACTCCTTGATACAGGCACGCGAACAGGCCATTTCCAATTCCTAACTAAACGCAAGGTAGTGTTTATAAACGGGAACACGATGCACACATGGTCAAGGTAGGGTCACGAAATGCAAGGACGATTGTCATGGATGTGAGATGTGCGCCAATTCAAGTAAAAAAATTCTTATAACTAAGCAGTTTTCTTGGTCTTGGTGACCGATTCAAGCTCCGACGAAGTTGCTATACCTAATTTAAAAACAGCTTGTTTGGTCTCTTGAATTGGACATCTAGATTATTTCGGCAAAATTTTACACACCGAAGCATATCTGCACTCATCAGTAATCGGCGATGCAAATCTGCACTCATCAGTTTGGGTTCATACCTAATCGTAGGCTTTATAAGGGTGGTGCGTGGTGTTCCTAAAACAGGAATACGAGTGTGCTCATGTTAAATTTTCAGCCTAAATTTTTAATTCCCATGTTTAGCACAGAAAACGTATTTGAAGAACGTTCATTGACTCCTTTCCGACCTGTAAACTTGTACCAGATCCAGTTCTTCTTCGTAGGCAAGTCTGCTGTCGGAAGACTGTTCTGTTTTCTGTTGCTGCAGTAGTGGTGTAGTAGCTAGCTACCACTACCAATTTGCTTGGAGAGTTTGGCTCGCTGGGCTATTATTATGGGTTTAAGATGACATGGGGTCTAAAGACTCGAACAAGACGAATCGGCAGATGTTTCTTTTCTCCGACCCTGCCTGGCTTGCTTGTCTAAGGAAAAAGGTTTTTCTACTCCATTGTGCCGGTAGTGCATAGTTAGTGAATGTGGACTGGGTTTAGAGGCAGGAAACTGGATAGAAATATGAAATAAGAACGCTTTCTTCAGTTTACTGCTCCACAGGAGCTTCTTTTCTTTTTCTTCATTCATCGGGTCGCATAGGGAGATCTAGACAGATCCCAAATTCCAATTGAGGCTCTTGAATTGTCAGGGTTATCCACTAGTAGTCCTACATATGATGTGCCTTGTCTCAGATCGTATTGGGATTTTGGTATGTCGACCATCGGAAAGGGATAAAAGAATGGGTATGTATTATAAAGAAAGACGCTTCCGAAAAGAATATTCAGCCACAGATACAAAAAACTAATGTGGAAATGCTAACGGTGATATAGTCTCGGTCCGGAAGAGTCCAGCAGCCCTGGCATCAGCGGGTATGCATGCATACTACTCCAAACCGGAAATCCGAATTAGAATTTTCAGGTTTTTGACGCTGCTTACCCTTTTACCTACATCGTTGATCGAGTCTGTTCAAGAAAGATTGAAACGATGGACGACAAATTTGCACCGAGACAGACGGTTCGGCTTGACTGTAGTGCGTAATTGAGAATGAAACTTCTCGGCTTGGAAATTTGTGAGGGTTGCTGCGGGGTGAAGTGAGACGGGTTAAGTCTCAACCTCAAGTACTACGAGACCAGAGACACAACTCTAGTTCTAGTTTTGAGCCTATGCTTCAGCTTCAGGTAATTCGAGGATTAGTTTAATGGGTTCCTTTCTTTTGCCCATATCTTCCCCAGCCACATTAATGTTTCCAATTTTCAAGAAACGTTGTGAACATCTGTCGTTTCCGCATCGGACGGCTCTGGGCTCTGTACACCATTTTGGTAAACAGGCTGGGCTGGACTAGTGAAGGACTGCTCGTTCTCTGCTTGAAGTCTTTCCCGACCAGAACTGGAAATTGATAAGCAATGAACGCAAATGATTCGGTTACTCACCAGCCGAGAATTCAGTGTAGTGACGATGTTTCACCAATTGCTGAAACATGCAATGTATTATGGCTTTCTTCCAATCGCAGGTAGAAGTACACTGCTTACTTGTACTTGCGCTCATGTGCAATTTATGCAAATATGTCAACTGTTTATCACTATTTAGTAACCCAAGTTGGTCGCAGGTTAAATACATAATAGGTTCATCTTTGCCCGGCCTGCACCTGTAGTTGGAAAGAACATGGGTACACCTATTTAAATTTTTGGAATAGTAAAAATTACTTCCTTCATGTAACGCGTGCCATCCGTAAGACACGACCTTCGCCTCGTCGCCTAAATCCAAATTTGCGCTTTTCATTGAGCACGCATATCTACGCTTCAATAAACTCATGGTCAGACGACTAAACCTTCCAATTTTGTACCTGTATGCAAATCGTTATTACCTTTACTTAGGAGACAGGCTTAAATCATTGAATTGAATCCAACGAGGTATGTTAGGCTTACTGGCTTTCGTAGTCGCAGCCAGGTGATTGTACCGCATTAGCCGGCCCGTGCTAGTGGAAACAAAAGCTTCCGAGTACCAGGTGGACTTATTATTATGTCTATTGTTATATATGGATATGACTGGTGCTGGAAGTGTATGGTAATCGTAACAGAGTGTTAAGAAAGTGTGCTCCAGACCTGAACCAACTAATTTTCCTAAAAACCCTGACAACCCCCTCCTAGCCCTCAACGCAATTTAAGACCAGGAGGATCAATTAAGTGGAGAACGCTAGTCAATCCTGGTTGTACGTAGACGTAGACCTGTAGTACGTAGACGGGTCCGTCATCCTGTTCGGTAGGACGTCTGTAAAGATGCGCCCTGGCCTGGAACCATATGCTGGACTTGTAGCTTCATAAACGTGATAAATAGTTCCCGGCTCCAATGCAAACCGAGATAAAGTTTACACACATGGATTACGACAATAATATTGCTGGGCAAAGAAGGGACCCTTTTCTATTTCTAGGCCTCCGCATCTGCCTCGTAGGGTCGAATGAAACGACAGCTGCACTCCTGCTCGGATCATTGGCAAAGTTGGAAGGAATGTCTTGGAGCAGTTATTATGCATTACGGCAGCAGCCCCGGTGTGGTGGTGGAGAACAGATGAGGAGCGAGTACTGGGCAGACGGCAGGTGGTCGGTGGGCACGGGCGCACGGCTTGCATCTTAAGACGCTGTACCATCAGGACTGGCTAAGACGTGTTGCTGAAGTTTAAGGTTCTACATTCCGTACTCTCGCGTGCCGAGATCATTCAAAATATCTCTTGTACCATACAACAGCTACTGAGGCTCCGGATTGATTATACTCGTACGCAACCCGACCATCTCAAGTCTCGCTTGACCTAGAAGATGCAGGCAGATGTGCTTCTATGTCGAAGCGTCTTTAAAGGAAAAAGGGCAGATGGGCAGCTGACATGCTTCCAGCCATCATCCTACAGCAGCTGCATAATAATATTATTGTCTTGCACTCATAAGTAAATCAGAACTCACCGCAAGTATATTTAATGCATAATAAAACCAAGTGTTGTTGTCTGTAGTAAAATTGTACACCCACCCAGTAGTGTTACTTATACCCGCCCTGCTGCTGCAGTGTTGTATCAGAATTGCGTGTTACGATCTACTCTTATGAACACCTTACTGAACCATACCAAAGCGTAACGCTGAATTTTAACCTTCAAAGCCGTCAACGGATTTCAAAGCCCGTGCGCTTGCGGATCAAAAGAGAGAAGCGGCTTCCACCTCCACGATTAGTGAAACACAGAAAACTTGTACTACAAGAGACTACAGCGGTAGCCAGACATTACTGGTCAACTGGTAAAGGTTTTTTTTAACGTATCAGGGATTCTTTATTCCATTCCGTTTCGGCAAGCCAGCAGAATTAGTTGGCTCGAATACACGAAGTCAATCACGCTTAGCTAGAACAATATCATAAAATCTGATTTAACTCATCCGATAAGACACTCAAGAGCAATTACAGTATATAAGTCGCAGTTATTCTTCTCCTATACTGTAACTCCAACATCTCCTAGGATGTTAGATAATCTGCTAAGATATTCGCTCAAGGCTTCCTTGCAGCTTCCAGGCTTGCTTCGATACAGCAGCTGAACAGCACTGATGTACTCCTGTTCTTTAAACTGTGGTCCTTTCTCCAGAATTGTGTCAAATAACTCCTGAAACAGTGTAATCGAGTACTTGATAAGAAATCCCAACAAACTGGTATGAGAGTACAGACCCAACCTTGTAGCTCGGAGTCTAATCAATATTGCATGCAATGTGCAAGCGTAGACTATACTGTATTTTCGAATTAATGAAATACCTCAATCGGATGAAGAAAGAGCTCGTAGTACTGTCTGGCGTGGTCCAAGGCATGCTCTGGTTGATTTGTTATGTTACATAGAGTTTGCTGAATTGAGAAAATGTTTCTACACATCTTCTTCACTCCATTTTCATTGATTCGGCGTACATCTTGACCTCCTCGTATCAGTACTGTCGATATTAACTGTCCAAGGCCTTCAAAAACATACTGAAATGCAAAATAGCTCACGTTACGCCTTATTTTCTTTAAACTTGTCGAACTAAAGGATCTCTCCATAAAGATCTACATAGGTTAATTATAGTTATAAAACACTTGCTTTGAACTTGAGCGGTTGAAGAGACAGTCTGAGAATGGAATCAATATCGCTCAAATCTTTGCTGAATTGTACAACATCGGGATCTGGGACTTGTGTATCAACACCTGGTGCGAATTCTCCCCGTTGGGGTATCGGGCTCAGGAAGTAGAAAGAATGAACACGGATCTGTTGGGCAAATGAGCAATGCGAACTACTAAATTACATTTAACTGTGACTAAATGCTAATAAACAGAATTAGCGATATTACGTCCAGTGCTATATTTGTCTAAATCACATTACCTCTAAATAAAGAAGCAGAAGGCAGGTATCGGCTATCTCCTGAAAGGCAAGTTGTAGAGCTTTAATTCGATTTATTGGTTCTGTTAGGTCCATGCCATCAGCCGAGCGAGACTCGAACGAAGATACAACAGAGCTCACGGTGATTGAGAACCATTCCTTCAATTAAAAGCATAAGTTTAGTTTCGATGTTGCTAACCAAACAGAATAGCAGAAACCATAATCAAAGTTTTAGAAGTTTAATAAATAAATACCATGCTTTCGTGAAGATAGGCCAGTTGTTCTAATAGCTTTAAGTCAGGTAAAATCTCACTAAGTTGTAACGTTTTGCCGCCAAAGAGTCCAAAGAATAGGTCCGCCTCTCGTGTGCTTTCAGAGCCGTGATATTCTGGACTATCGTCTGCACTTCCGGAAATTTTAATGTCCTTCCGTTTTTGTAGATTGCTCCAATTAGGCAGAGATTTCAGCAACCGCTCAATGTCTTCATCCTGTACCATTGTAGCCGAAATCGTTTTCTTGTCTTCTGGGCTTGCAATTTTCGAATAGGCACTCTGGCAAGTATCCTTGTACGAAGTTAATACTGCATCCAGAATACGAATTAGCTGGTCGCTGTGAGAAGGCAAGTCCTTGGCTAAAGATATGATTTCCAGTATACTACGCCCAATTTGAACAACGCTCTGCGTGATAAATTCAAATGCAACACTGACAATTTATAACTTGGACAAAATACAAGAATTAAATATTGCGGGTGTTATTCCTGACAATTTGTTACACTGAGATACTTTGAAAAGTACAACGACTTACTAACCTGTAGAATTGGGCGTGCACACTTCAAAGCTTTGGATTCTTCAACGGAAATAACATCTCTCCAAGAATCTGAATTCTTCTTGGATAGCTCCACAGCGTCTGATATCTCCTTGTATATTTGTTGAACGAACACACGATTAACCATAATTCCCATAAACTTCCGCAGTTCACATTTAGGACTAAAAAAGTAAAGAGCGGTTGGTTTTCAACGTACTGGTATTGGTATTGGTCATTGGTCTACTAAAATAATCTGAATCAAGAAGAAGATCTTACGTATTTAAAACCTGTTCAATCTCTACAATAAACTCCTGTACAGCATTATAGATAATAATGATATTTCTAGGATCTGGCCGGCAAACTAAGAACCGCTGCTTGTCCATCAAGTTCTTCTCAACGTGTTCCTAGTGTGGTATGAGTAGAATTCAGGTTGGATTTTGGTAATAATAACTAACTGATAACAATAGCATAACGAGTGAGATCGAAAGTTCAAATCAGCTCTGTTGCACATATTATTCTTACTTGTTCCAAGCCATAGTCGTGGTCGCCGACATTTAGCCCATGTAGTGAGTACTCAAATTTGAAGAGCGGAATCCTCTTTTGCCTGGAAGAAATCCCAAGCAGAATGAAAGGAAAATCATTTCAGACCTACGTCTTGAGTCTATTTATACCCCCTAATATTTTGTGTGCAATTTGTTTTCTTATGCATTGTACCTGGGCTGTTTCTTCCTATCCTTGGCGAAATAGCTGTTGATGCTATTTTCCAAAACAGGTTCGTTCCTAAAGATGGTAGCGGAGCTGCTAGTTAACTGATGGGTTGATTTTGAATCACCCAGGTCAAAGTAGATTTTCAAGGTCGATTGGAGCTATTTTCGGAAACCGTTAAATTGCTGCAGTCAAAATAAAGATTCAAATCCTTACATATAAGTTCAGATTCACTTACAACTAGCTGAATTGAAGTCCAAACATCAACTTCATTGAAGTCGTACTGATTTGATCCACCTGCTGCAGTATCTGCAGCACTAATAAGACGCAGTAACTTCCCGTGATACCGCACGATTGTTCGGAACTGAGCGAATGTGAGCTAAACAGGAAATAAAATAAATACTCAAGAACAGCATAATCACGAGTTTGTTTTTCTGGAATATTTCCAGGATCGCCAACCAACTCACCTGTAGCAAATCTAGTAGTAAGGACGGAGTCGGTTCCCCATTTCCGTTCGTGTCCGAATACTCAATCAACTGTTGCGAAATATTAGTAACAGCACCCCGCAACTTGTCTTCTAATTGATTTTTCAAATCCTACGGAGAAAGTTGAATTAAATAGGTACAAGGACAAGGACTTATAGTCTTGCATGAGGAAAATCAAATTTTTCAAATATACTTACCAATGAGAACTTCGGTAGCTCTCGAAGTAGAGTCACGCACTGCACAATCATTGCCATAAATGATTCCAATTCCTGGTCATCTCCTTTCTTCTCAGAGCTAAAACAGTTTTTAATAATAGTAAGACAATTTAAGGTACAGATGATGAAAGGGCAGCTCGAAATACGTCTTTGTGTATGCTAATGCTACCTAGTTCCCGGCACCACAGTAACGTCCAGGTATATTTTCCTGGCCTTAATTTGATTCATTCTGCTCCGTCCTGAGCTGTGACGATCTGAACTGGATCTCTGAAAAGGGGAAAAGAGACCCGACCCTTGCCTCTTCATTTCTACAACAGCTGGAGACGTTTTCGTGTACATTTCACTGTTCAGCTCATCCATCAACGTGTCATAGAATTTCTACAAAACACAGAGCAAAAATTAAACACATTTACCAACCCTTAAAGTTTTTAATTATGATCAAGATTAACCTACGTATTTCTTTATGCGCAACTCAGAGCGTATATCCTGCAAGCCTTCAATCTCTTCTAAACTCTCGTTCCATCCTTCCAACGAAGTCATCAGAGCTTCTGCTGCTTGTAAGTACTGCTTCCGACTTACAGCTTTGTTAACTTGTTGAGGTATGGTGCGTATTTTGTCTCTGAAATGGTATGAGGGCGATAGCATGATTATATTTATTTTACCGCATTCCTTCTCATTTTGTCACTATGAACTGATCTGAAAAGTGGTAGAACTTGATTAATGCATACATTTGGTCAAGGATATCCAGTGCATGCTTGTGCTCAACTCCTTCTAGCCAAAGACGCTCTAATTCCTCGCGCCGTCCGTGCAGAAGTGTTTTGCAGTTCAGAAGATTTGTTTTGACTCCATGGATACGTTGTTTAGCCGAGTCGATTTCCTCGCAAACTTGTCGAAAAGCCTGAAAAATGAATATAAACTCAGCATTACTAGATCAATCATCTTTACGACAGTGCACAGTGCCCAGATCAGTCAGAGTAGTTGTGAACAAGGTTTCAACCTGCATGACGTTGTTAAGTGATTCTTGCTTGTTCAGAATTAAAGCATCGAGAGTTTTGTCGATCAGCTTGTACTCCTGCTCCACCTGGGACTTGATACCATCGCGTTGAGCTGCTGATGCTGTAGACAGAAGCGCCTTGATGACTGTCATTAGAATTCCGGTCTCCCGACCTGCCTTCTGTCCCCGTGGGGGCTTCGTAGGCACGAACCCCATCCCTATACTTCCTCCTGCGTCAGACATAGTGCTTGAGGCTTACGTCCGGTTCCGGGTCTCGGTTGCTCTCAACTAAAAGGAACTCGGATCTCGGATCGGAAATTTAATTCTTATCCATCATTAATGGGTGGTTACTCTCAACAACGCTCGGGTCAGCGAGCAAATCCGGCTATTTGAAGGCTACGGCTGGTTACTGGTGGGACAAAATAAATCAAGGATCGCCGGTTCAATGATGATAACGATGACGATGACACAGTCAACTGTCAACTGTGACTAGTTTCCCGTCTTGTAGCAGTTGAATCCGATGTTGATTGCATCCTACTTTGTCATTTCTATTTGTTCTTGAATGACAATGACTAACAAATGGGAAATCCAAGTCAATAACAACCGAATCAGATGTCAACAGACAATGATGAATGACCGAAATTGACAAGTGACAAGGGAAAAGAGGAGGATGAATTACAAATTTGGGATAGGAGTTTTTTGTTGGTTGAGCTTCCCGCAGAACTCGAAGAGTAGGACCTGCGTGAGATGCGCGGAATTTAAACTCGCGTTACCAAGCATTCATCCTCGTGCTTCTCTCCATCAAGTTGATGGCATCAACACGGGAATAGGATAACTAAACCGTGACCGTGTTGCTGCTGCTGCTGCGCTGCCCCGGAGGAGCCGATCCGAGTTAGCAAATTAGTTGCCAGGTTTGCTTGGTGTGAGCACACTTTCCACTCATCAGGTCAGGACAGTGCACGTGGTGCAGTCGATAATCCCGCCTGAGAAAAGGACACTCACTGTTGGGTTGACACGGCACGGCCCAGGTTGCTGAAAAAAGTTAAAGGCGGAACGGATAACGGAGCGGACCAGCTGATAGGCAAGGATAAACGATACGTGACAGGGCTCGACACAGCACAGGTGACAGGTCGACATGTCTCAGCAAATGGTAAACTTAACTTCACCTATTCGTAATATGAATGACGTTAAACGTATTAAATTAAAAGTGTACCTACTTTATTATCTATAATTCAGGCATTAAGATAAATTATAAAATAACCCTACAACTGCGAACTTGAGAAACTCAACCCATGGTTTTTTCTGGCTTGTTTAGGATGTGGATGGGATGTACAAAGGAGCCAACCTTTTGACACGCCCAGCGGAAGAATACGTCAATGATGTAAGGCCCTGTGTTATGAATTGATACGCGCTCACTGCATATTCGCTCCTTGTCAATGATTGAAACAGTTCCTTTCAATTGCATACCTTGTTCTAGGAAACCGTGGAAAGCCTTTGGGTCATGAAGGCTTGCCAACATGCGGACGTCTATTTCAATGTAAGAACATATCAACAAGTGTAACACAGGTGACAGGCGTAATTGTCGCTCGTCATTTGTTATTGTACAGCGGCGAGTCGTATGTATGGCAGTGACTGCGTTGGGGTTAAACTCAAGCTAGTTCAAGAACAAGTATTATTGATGTTGTGTATTTAAATGGTGTTTATTTCATTTCAGTTGATTTCTTCAGTTAACCCGAAATTATTGAAGTTGACCAAGTTTGATGACCAAATCGAAGCTTGCTTCAGGAAGTACTTTCCGAACATGCAGGTTCAAGTTATCACGGAGTCAGACCTCAAATCTGAAGCAAACAAATCGGTAAGTATTCCAAAGTACAACAAACAATAATGCAATTATTGCAATACAGTGCCCAGTGCCCCAGATCCAGCCAGTACTTATTTGCATTCTCTGTTCAAGGTTTGGCGTGCATTTTGTGATGAGCTCAAAGAAATTGAAGAGTATAGCTTTGGAACTCTTCTTCGTCTTGATAGTAGACATGACTTTTCTGAGGAAAACACAATTTTAGTTTCTCGAGTACAATTCTTGGCAATCGAAATTGTGCGGAATCGAAGTGGCTTCAACAATTCTTTCTGGGAAGCTCGGTCGGCTGCAAAAGAAGCAGAGAAGGCCAAGCCGTGATATGGAAAGCTTGCTCCTGTTTGTTTCGTACCGTAAACTTATTGCTCTTATTTTTTTAGAAACGGCCTTCGTTTACAATAAACACTAAGATTTGAAAAGAAGTAGGATGGGATTTGTTCAATGGCGCTTGTCATGTTTCGAATTTTACTGGATTGGGTAGATTTTGATTTTGTAGGTTCAGGCAAGCATATTTCTTTGATCTGGTGAATCGTTGAGGAATTTCGAAGGTGATGAAAAACAAAGTTTACATTACTATTATTTATTGTCAAATAGAAAGACTGGTTAAAACGCGATGGACTAAAATATCACTGCTGGATTTCATAAAAACAGGCAGTCGTCGTTTGCATTGTCAAAGGATTAGAATTATAGTAGGCATTTGATTGTTATCTAAATACATGTAACGTAACATACAGAGTAGAGTAGCCGACCCAATACAAAATAAAAGAGTGTCGACCGCGGACCGATTGTCATCACCCTATGCGCTTATATCGTATCTGGTCAATTAATATTAAGTTTGAAGCAGTCTCGTTCTCGTATTCCTTTGGAGCACTGCTACTAGGTAATTATAGAAACTTATAAATCTTTTCCGGCACCCGTTTTAATTATGAGGATACTTTCCTACACGAAAGTTGGAGCGTCCATGACCCAAGCCACTTCCTCGTCTAAGTACGCTGGATCACGTGGAACATGAACTGGTTTCCTGTGAAAACAGAAATAAAATGTTCAACTTTTCGGATTCCGTTTACAAAAAAGCGATCCGAGCACGGGTGAAATGTAGAACTCTAGACACGCGAGACAGTTTCAAGCAGTTGGCCTGTTGATTAAAACGTACGGTTTTTGTTTCGGAGGTAGTTCTGGCACTTGTTCATGTCCGTTGCCATTGGAATCCCTCGAAGAGAAATGGAAATTATTACTCTTCTCAAAATTTGGCATGACCCCTTCATGATTGTATTGTGTAACAGCTGTATTTGGAGCTTTGAATACGGTTCGGATTTGTTTTGACTCAATACGCTCACTGGGTGCTTAAACCAAACAAAAATACAATTACATTTAACCTTTGTTTAAAATATGCATTTAGATGAAGCTGGACGTTCATTGTCCTAAGTACATAACATTCGGTTCCTGAGAATGAAATCGAATCATAGGAATTTGGTGTACATGTGTCTACCTGTGTGACTGGAGTGATGTCGGAATTTCGTACTGTATTTGTAGTAGTCCGACATTTCAAAGGGTTTGCAAGTTTCATTTGCAATGCTTAACCTTGTCTCGCTGCCAGCGCTACCTGCAATGAAGTCACACGTCTTTAATTGGGAATCCGTATTCGCGCAGATATAGTTCACTCATTTCGATAGTGAGAGTCCGATACTTACTCCTACTGCCATTTTCACTAATATTTGTTGGACTGGAAATCGATGTCCGAGCACGAATGGAAGAAGAATCTGTTTGATCCAGGGAACCGGCCTCAGCAAGCGAGTCTATTTCAAATACAGAAACACGAAGATAAAAAAAGTCAAATGCAGTCTTTAATACGATTTCGCAGGTTTTGTAATCGTGCTAGAAAAAATTTCATTGCAATATGGAAAACCTCGGCTGAAAAATAACTCACTTGACTCAGATCTGCTGTGCGGGAAAGAGTCATCCAAATTGGTTTCATACCAACCCTTCCCGCTTGTTTCTGTGTGCAAAAGTTCTTTCGTCACTGAACTTTCTACCGATGAGGCATGTAACATATCACTGTCCATTCTCATCAGTCTTGAACTTGGAGGAACATCTTGAGCACCAGGATAACTATTAGGAGGCAGCCAATGAATTGCAATTCTTGGTTCGAGGACCGAAAGCTTAGGCCGGCCCATTGAGGACGCGTCTAAGCGAATCTGATGCGTCGATTTGGGTGGTAGAATTGGTCCAGGAAACATCTGAAACTCAGCCGACACACCAGCTTCAGATCTCGAACGTGTTTGCACCGCGACTTGCGAAAAATCCAAAGGCAACCCGATCTCATATTGCTCATCAGGTTGCAAATAGTCTGCTCGTTCTAAGGCCGCCATAGAACCAACTGTTTTGGTGTGTCGGCGATTCCTATCCATTAAATTCCGCTTTTTCTTTTTTACGAGGTTCCGATCCAAGCTTCCGTACCTGCAACACGTTGATTATTAACCCACATCAAACAACATCCCTCAATATTCTTCACTTATTCAATTAAGATAAATAGAGCTGTCGAAACTGTTCTTCTTTGGAAACTATTCGTAAAAATTAGCATGAACAATATTGAGCTGATATTACCATGAAGCATCCTTCTCCGTGGTTTTCGTCGGAACTTCACTTGTCGAGGCTTGGTTCCCTGTCGGCAGTTCTTTCTTAAATGAAGGCTCGAAGCTAGTACGAATTTCTCCGAGCTGTTCCCCATCGTCTAAAATAACAAAACGTTCCCGATGATAGAGTTGATTCGAAATTTTAAAACTGTCTAGATAAATAAGGCGCATTGTTGACTTAGTAGTGAGACTATGACTATGACCTATGACGAAGACTTACGAATAGTGGAAAGACTCTTGGTATGCGAAACTCTTGCAGGTGGATTTCCGGTTTCTCCATTTCGGAGATTCCTGTTTCTCACAGAGACTGTCAGGGCTCTGGAACGTGCAGGGCTATTCTGATGATTTCCGGGTGCTTTGTTGGCATGGTTCATGACGTCATTTTGGAAAGCCTTGACTGTTTTCAGGACTTTTTCATGATCCTGCTGACGAGCCAGAATGGGT
>VNWX01001639.1:0-14525 GCA_009869905.1 Ceratophysella communis | reverse complement strand
ATCTCGACCTAAATTCGAAACTTTTGAGGGGGTTTCCAAAGAAATCAGACTTTATTAATTAAGGAACGTATTATAGGCGAGTAATGTACAGGACCTTACTCGTACTTCACTTTTCCTTGGGAAACCGGAACTGAAATTTAATCAGTTGACATGAGCAGAAATACGAAGAATGCCTAAAAATACGGGAAAACTTATTAATGGGCTATATTTTAATGAAATTAATTGAAGGGCTGATAAATTGCCGAGTAGAAGATTTGTAGATTCAGTTGATTTACTCGGTATTACAAAACCTTAGCTCGCAGATTCGTAGATTTCTAGCCCTGTTTTGTTCTAGGAGGCGTTGAAATAGTGTGACTTATATAGTTAGGGGGTGTTTAGGGCCGGGTTCCCCGCTTGTTCCTGACAGGGAGGCAAGCTCGTCGAATGGAAGTTGCAGGTTGTGCCCCACGTCATTCCGCTCTTCCGGCTTGGGTGGTTGGCTATAAAAAGCGGCTGGACTCCGGTCTTCAGTCGTTAGATGAGCCCAAGAATCCTCTTGCACTCAAGTCAGTCCGTAGTCACCCAGCTTGAGAGTGTCCCAGCAGGAGCAGAGCCACTTTCTCCACTTTCTCCGCGTACTCACCCACCAACAACCACTTTCATCCCCTCTCCACTCCAAACAAAAGGAAAACACAAACCACTCCGTCGCCTTTGTACTCGGAATTAGGTCCACGGAATTGACCATCTTCTTCACGCACCAAAACAATCTTAGCCGGACTACAAAGCGGTTCCTGGCAGAAGTTCCAGATTCAATAAGGTACGTGATGCACTCTTTTGCATTGTACTTCGTACGCCTCTCTAGCATTGTTAGTGTTCCGTGAAAGTCAGATAAAGAAAGTGCAAGAAAGTTAGAGCTAAGTTCGTAAATTGCTAATTGTACAATCACAAAATCTAAAGCAATAATTGCAGACATTCCGCAATTTCTCTATCTTAAATTTTAGCATTAAATAGTACAAAGCTAAATGCATTTTTCATAACTATAATTCGATCATAAGCTATTTACCATAAAATTGCATAGCATAGAAATGCATAGAATTGTACACCAATATTTTCCGGTACTGGATTCAGAATAAGCATTAAATGGAAACCATTCAAAAGCAGCCTTGAAATATTTTCGTATACTGAAAAATATATTCCATATATGATTCACTTTGCGGTTTCAGTTTTTAGGTTACCTATTGTAGTTTATCCCGAAAATTAGGGCAACCATTGAATAGATTACCACAAAAAGGAGACATTTGCAGTAGACAGGATTTTTCGTAACCTGGTTCCCCGTTAGCAATTGTTGCATAACTGCACTGAAACATATTTACTTTAAATCATAATTGAATTTTTAATTTTATTATTATAAATTTGATAATGAAAACGCTTGCACGTGGAATTTTCTCACCCATAGTGCTGCCCGTATCAACACCTGTATGTATAGGGCCAGGAAATTGACCTACACTTGATTTATTCACATGTCACGCGACGTTGAAAAAAGTGAATAGAAAAATTTTAAAAGTATACGAACATTCTGAATGCACTAACGTAAATCTCTACTGTCGGATGGAAATGGTTGTACTGTACCTAACTTGTAATTGGCATTTCAGTCTTCCTAGATTCCACTTTCCTTCGAACAAATATGCTTTCCACATTTTTTATCAAGCGCTGTGCAGCGACAAGTGGCGACAAAACCAAAAATAGCATTACCTCATGAACTAGCCCGCATGATTAGATTCTTGTATTGCATGCGATTCTCGAAGCCGTGCTATTAGAAGAATGCAAAAGTTTTGAAAAGCCTTGGATGTACCAGCGTATTCAAAGCAATAGTGATAGTTTGTGATACATTAACTAAAATTATATAAAAACCACAGCAGACTTATTCAATCATTATTCTAGTATAAATTGGTGGTTAAGAGGAGTAAGCAGAGAGATATTGCTAACTTGAGCTTGGTAACGTCAAGTCAAGATCTCAGCTTGACATAATTTCTGACATAACAAACTCAAGTTTACTATAAATGAAGCGAACAGAGGCTACTCGCATCTAAATTATGTCACAGGCTTCGAAGCTACTGCTCTAAAGTAACCGTGATATATTGGTTTGTATAAGTGCAGCGGAGACTTGAAATCAATTATTAAAACCATCCCAGATATTTTATTAAACTGTAGTTTGACTTCTGAGCAAATTCCCTTTAGTAAACTTCAGACTCTTTTTCTCCAAGAATTTGAACAAGAACATTAGTTCGGCAAGACACTGTTCTTTCGTTGAGCATCAGCGTTATTAAAACCATCCCAGATATTTTATTAAACTGTAGTTTGACTTCTGAGCAAATTCCCTTTAGTAAACTTCAGACTCTTTTTCGCCAAGAATTTGAACAAGAACATTAGTTCGGCAAGACACTGTTCTTTCGTTGAGCATCAGCGTTAGAATGATCTATTTAGTGTTTTCAAGAATTGCGATTTTCGCAGAATATAAGCTAATACTAACCGATTTTATTTTATTTTTGAAGGTTAAGGGCTGTAATGAGATAAATTAGGGTCTAATTTTAATTACTTTTAGCATGTACTTGTCATTTTAATTCTGAAGGAAGAGTACTTTCCAGGTCCTGAATGCCATAATTAAGGTTCAAGGACTGTTACGACAAACCAGGTAGCTTTATATTGTATAACTGACTTTTCCAATTTATTATTCAATGTCAAGGAAAATGAAGGTTTAGATTCAATTAATTAAATGCAACTCAAGGTCACCCAAATATAATTAACAGCAACTCTTTTCAGCTATTTTAAAACGGGTGTACCTGATTAAAAGAGCTCCTCTAATATTGCTTTTGTTTTCTGCTTGTTGAACATAAAGTGCATTTAATTCCGTGCTCAGTCAGCAATGAGCCTAGATGCGTTTGTGTTGTTCAGTTAATAGGGCTTGTGGAAGAAAGGTACAGAGCCACAGGTGTTCTTGATCAAGGCGAGGGTGTGCTGTGCTGTGAAGCATGGAGGGTGAAAGGATCGAGAGAAAGCTGGGCCCTTGAGCCTGAGCTGCCAAACCTCTCAATCCCTCTCTCATTAGCATAACCCTGTGTAGATCAATTGAGTCGAGTCCAAGCCCAATTTGACGAAAAAGCCCATTTCCATCGCCCACTCATGTCCTTCTTGAACCAGGACTTGAACTTGGCATAGCCTCATGAAGTGTATATGGACTGGAAGGGCTAACAAGCAAAGCAACCGGTGGTAGTTGGTAGTGGTTCGGCTCGTTATGCCTAGTCCAGCACAGTCTGTTCGGAGCTGACCTCCTAGGGTGGATAAGCCCAGGCGAGCTCAACCCGAGCTTGACACGTGTCAACTTCACAGAATACCGCAGTTCGCTTTGAGTCTCGAGTAGCCCACCGACTTGGGCACTTGCCTAATGACAGAGAAACAACAAAACAAAAAGTGAGCCAATTATAATGCTTTTGCTGACCATAGTCCAGGCTCTTATACAACCTCAGATTTGGTCGTAGCGTCATCACACACTTGATTTAGCGTCATCTCTCATCTCTGACTCCTAATTAATTAGCCTTGTACGGACACCTCTCAGGTTCAGGAGTGCGAAGCTGACCACATGATCTTCAAAAAGTTGTGTCGCTAATTTCGGCGTAAATAAGTACCCACATAAGAGAATTACTCAAAACAACCGCTATTGTACTGCATCATCTGTGCCCAGCGTCTATAAATAATCTGTGCTTTTCCAACTGGGTTTACTTTGACTTCCCGGATTGATTGTATTTAGGACGAGGGCTTTCAACAGCAGCATTTCAGCGTTCCCAAAGCTGTCTGAGCGTGTGTGTACACTGCATTCTCTGCAGCTTGCGCTGCTCTCTGAGGACCCTCTTCAGCTAATTCATCTAATTTCTATTTATTTAATGTTACAGACAAGAGGTGTGGAATTTGGGACAAAAGAAGTTTCAGGAAGCCGTTGTAGATTGACGAAGCTGACAGAAGATGTGGACACGAGGCTGTAGTCTGTGGGTGCTGACGACGCTGCTGTTGGTTGGCCTGACGCTCGTGACGGCCGCGAAGGCTCCCTTGAAGAAACGAGTGAGTCCGCCTTCCCTAGTCAAACAGAGGAGACTGGAGCGGAACCGGCTTTCTCCAACTTTCCTCTTCCCTCGCCGCTCTCCAGAGCATTCCGCATAATGAACCTCTGCCTCACCCTCGTCCGCACCGCCGAATTATTCAGCCGGGCAAATAGTCCTCGCTCGAACTCATTACCCGCTCCGCTAAAGTCAAACAGACTGCAGGGCCTCGAATTAGGACTCAGAGGAATCCAATCATTCACTCTTCTTATAACAACACTTTTCCTTGTCCACATTGACATTTTTTTGGGTTGACGTGGGCGAAGGCTGGAGGGACGCCGACTACTACGTCGCACGTTGCTCACCTGGAAAGTTTTTACGGTTTTCACTAACCCATAGTTCACTCACTAGATTTTTGGTTGTCCAACAAAGTCTATCGTGTAGTATTTAAAAAGAGGGGTTGCAATCTGATTATTGCGAGACTGTCGTTTCCAGCCCCACGTCGCACAAGCAGTCCCATGGTAGGCCAAATGCATCTTGCAATTTTTTTCGATCCCTATACTTCCAGTTTGCAACAAATCAATTTATAAAATGAATACTTCTTTGCTACGTGTTTGGATCATCAGCGTTAGGACATGGACTGTAGCATTTATTTTTGGGTTCGGGATTTGTAATCAATAACTCTAGAATCATGCTCTTAGCTTAATAGCATGTGACAGAGTTTTTCTAAATTGAACAGTTTACACTGATGCCTTAAATAGATCATCTGCGTACTAAAATTAGTCTCAAGTCTCATTCAAGGCGATTTGAGTCCAATGGCTCGCCCCTTGCTCGTTCATTCCAGATAAACTCTCCGATTTGGACACTACAAATTCCGTAATTACTGCTCCAGAGCCTTAAGATTCAGGCTTTGCTATTTGTCGTGAATTAGACCGCTTTGATCAATAGAACCAGGAAATTACATTGAAGTGTTACACAAGTACAGATTACTCGGAGTTTTTAGTCGAGAAAAAGAGGTCCGAGAAAAGGTCAGGGAAAAGGAAGTTCACTAATTATTATATTTATCTTCTTTTACTTTTGCTCAATTAAGTCACGGGATGGGTTTAGAAGACGCCTTAAAACCCAATGGATGAAGCAAGCTGGGGAAAATTTTTGTGCAACAGCGTTAGCTTAGGATACCGCAGTTTTACTTCTTTTTTTAAGATGCAGGTGAAAGCAGTTCAAGTTTTTTACTTGGTTCTTACCAAGCTATTCCATAACACTACCAGAACAAGTATTAAAATACTCAAACACAAAATGGTTGTCTGCTGGATCGCCTGGGGAGACTCATTAGCAGGCATTGATGCGTCGGAGATAGAAATAGAATCTCGGAAGCGTGCTTCTTGGTCTAAGAAAGCAAAGTTGTCTCTAAATTTCAGTAAGCATTTTAATTTCCGCCAGGAGGATTAGGCTTACCTGACAAACGAGCCCACAACTCACGCAAAAACCCTTCAACTATTAAAGTATTGCCATTATATAAAGTTTCAGTTCCGTTCATGAACGAAGTGCCTGGTGTGTAGAATTATGGTTTCACTGTGGTTACACAGGAGAAAACCGGAATCATTCACCTTTCACCTCGTAAATACTTACCGGAAGGCTTGAGCTCAGTGTTTGCATTGCACAGATCACAGATTTGCAAATCTTTGCAAGCAAATTTATTTTTATCACACGAGTAAGCTGAGGATTTGTGGTATTAGCTTAGAAGAGTTCGATTTCTCCTAATCAGTGGAGTGCATTCGAGGCAATTCGGTAGGGGAAGGAACTAGTATTAGAAAAAGTCGTGAGTTCGAAAATGCCCGAAATAACAGAATATTTCAACAAAATTACCGAATAATTCTTGACTCAACTGCTGCTCTCATGATTTCCGAAAGAAATAATTAATTATGGTTTCCGTTATGAATGCCACCCCGAATTGTCATAGAATTGCCCGTTAGCAGTAGACTCCGAACCAAACCGGTAGCTCTAGCCCCTCGAGTCTTGCCACATGACAAATGACAAGAGGGCTTAAGATTAGTACCGGAAATTGAATCAGCATCGCATTGAGACACGCGGAGGCTCAGCCCACACATTCAGTTATCAATAATGTAGGCTATGACAACGAATAAGATACGAGTGGGTATCCTATTATCCTGCTGCAAACTACGAAGATTACACTGGCATTATGTCGTTTTGGTAATACTTTAGCTCCATAATCCCTCTCATATCTAATCTCAGAAAAAGAGAAAACAATATTGAACCAGACGGCTTGTTTGGGGAAGTTGAATCATTCAAAATGGTCTGGACTTTCGACTGTCTGCGTGGGCTAACGAGGGGCCACGGGTTTTGAGAGTGACAGGAAGTGATTCACGCCTTGCTCACACGGTAACCTCAGACACCTCCGTCATCTTGACCACTTCAAACCAAAGTATTCCTCTTATTTTGAGCAAACAAAAAACCACTAGATCGCTCCGAAATTGAGGACCAATTGCTTTGAGAGCGTGAGACGGACAGATTGGCGAATTTTCTTAGAATATAAAAAGAATTGCGTCTCTTTGTTTTGCGTAGGTTGGAGAGGTCTGAATCTTTGAATTATTCATCGAAACCATTATCATGCTATGGAGACTGGCCACAAGAAAATATTGGGATATCCTGTTGTTGTCTTTCAGATCACGTTTCTTGTCCATTTCTTTAGCAAAGATCATATAATATTTGATGAAATTTTTTATTTTGCATGATGTTGTTTTTTTTTTACTAAAATAGGCCAAGCGACATCTCTAGGGCCAGGGTAGTTGTAGCTTGTAGCTAGATTAGGTCCATAACAATTGATATTGCCGTTGTAAACAAGCATAGAAAATTTATTAGGCGAAATTCGAATACGGGAGAAAGGATATTTTCATCTGCAAATCGTACAAGTTTGGTGAGCTTACTAAAACTAGACACCAAGGACCCACTAACCCTCCCTTGCAACGGGTTTAAACAAGATACGCTTCACCCTGTGCTATGAACTGATTAGCTATTATCTTTAGCCATATTGAGATGTGAATAATTTGCAGAATTTGACCAACACAATAGAATAAATAGAAAAATGAGATTAGGATTAGTAGTGCCATGTGAATCCTGAAACCCAAGCCAAGGTTACTCGTGGGTTCGTATGCAGGAGTAGTTACAAGAATCAGTAAGCAATAGAGCATACATGTAAAAATAATTTGCCTGGTTATTTTGCCGTATCTGTTCCGCATCAATCATTTTCATAGCCCACTAAGCATTCACGAGGGCAGTTAAGTCAGAGTGTGACTAAACACAGCTTTCTCTCAGGCTTAGACTGCATCGGGGGTTGACGAAAGCGTAGGTCCTCCCGCTTCTACGTGATTTTGTGTGTGGAGAAAGCACTCGTACTCGTACAGCTTTTTTGCATGGAATATGATCCATTCATTCTTAACTGGATTCAAATACATGATTTTTCCAAGAATTAAATTCCCGAGCTGTGAATGTGATTCCTTAAATAGTTAAAATGTGCAAGCCGAACTTCGAACTAAATCGAAAACTAAATCAGTGGTATTTCCATCTATTGCTACGGAACCCTAGGCAGCCAGTTGGGCTGGCGTTTCCCCTACCCTATTCCTTGCAGTAACTTTTCGACGTCCTGCTGCTTTCCTGAAATTCTAGCTACTGTATGAAAGTTAGTTTATTGACGCAAGCAATCTCTGTTTTCCCGCAGAGTTTGGTGATGATGGGCGGAGAAAGTGAGCAGCCGAGCGGGCAGAACCAGAAGCTGAGGCTACCGGCCAAACGAACATTTTGCAATGCTTTCACAGGTAATGTCCGTTCTGAGAAGGGTTATTATAGCTGTATAATAACCACATGAGTACACAGTCACACTGAATCACCTCCTGGCTTTGTCAACATGTTGAAGGCCAGAGGGTGATGGTGATGATGATGAGAGAACCAAGGTTTTATTTGGGTAGTAGATATTCCTAAGTTCTCTGGAAATAAAACTACTGAATTAGAAAAATCTGAGTTTTGGTTGAGAAATTGAAATTGAGTTCTCTCTTGTGTGGAAAATGTTTGGACACGTAATGAAGTAAACTAATTATTATGTTCATTTTTGGGTGCTGGGAGCAGGTTGTGGTCGGAAGCGGAGTGACGGGTCGGTTCCGATCTCGAAAGACTACGAGTACGACCATGAGTCAACGGGTGGTGGGGAAACCTCATATGACTCTTCCGTTGATGACATTGCTCGAGACATTTTGGCAGAGGCTCGTTTATGGGAGGCACTTCAGGCCAGAAACTCCATTCGCTCGGGATTCGTAAGCCAAGTCCTATTATTCTTCGTCAATTTGAGCTCGGGCATTCTAGCCTTCTAATTCCATTTCAGCCTGTCCCTACTAGCCGAACTAAATCTATACTAATTTAGTAGACGATCTTAAAATAGCCAGAGCGATGAATATTTGTCGCTAGCTTTGGTCAAATTTCCTCAAATTCTTTTAAAGATTTTAAAATCACTGAATGCTCGATAGTATTGTTGTGTTTCTGCTAATACAGTTTTTCGCCTTCGATTAAGTCCAACCGAGCAGAAGGTCTCCTTCCAGGAATGATGATCGCCTACTGAATCAGTCAACCGCTAATAAACATATCTACGATTTAACAAACGACCGATAATAAGATAGACCAAGTTCGCTGTGAAAATGCCAAGCTAGAATGCCTTAGATTTCACAAACTGCGCTGAAATAACTTTCACCCACGCTGTCTCTTCCTCTCATTAGAGGCGACAACCCGGATTTTTTCCAAGACAAAGACGCTCCACGGACTTGAAGAAACCGGCTAAGAACTCAGCCTAAAACAGGATGAGCAGAAAAAAATACTGGAAGTGAATGTATAAAACCATTGGTCCATCACTCCTCTTTTAATTCAAAATTAAATCATAGTTCATTCCAGACCACCGCAGTAAGTTTCACACCAATTGGCAGCATATTAAATTAACTAAAAATCTTAAACAGAACCACAAAATTCATTTTTGGGTCGAATTAAATGGCTCGCCAAATTTTGAAGTAAACACTCCAGCCCTTTTCAATTTGAATGGCAGGTACCTTTGTAACTGCAGTGACTAGATATAGTTAAGGGATGATTTACTAGCAGTTGTAATTCAAAATTAGACCAAACTTAGAATTTAGGTTGTAAACCATTCAAATTTTGGCGTTAAAAGAAAATATGAATTTTCAATTTGATTTATACAATAGTCATAGAATTCAATGACATAAGCACTTTAGCATTTTGCACTATTATAGCTAATCTTACGTACTTGCACGTAGTATAATGTAATTGTTAGTTATCAAGGCTTTTTCTGTACGTTTGCTAGTTAGCACATCAATATCAATAACCTTTGTAGCACACAGGAATGTAGCAATTAGCACTTTATGTATACTTATGCTGAGTTGGAATGAGTATTAAATAAAAACTATAATCTGTTTCAAAATCTCGATCGCATTGCAATCGCGGCTGTCCAAGAAATCCCATTTGCAAATTCTTTATTAGCTTCAAAAATGGAGCCCTCATTTTATTTTGTGTACCAAACATGTTTTAAAAATAAATAGAAGTTCCAACGCGTAATGGTTCCCGAAAATTTACATGCTTTAAAATACATATATGTTTCTCTAATAAAAAACTCTGCATTAAAACTGAATACTTGAATAATAAAATTTGTCTCTTTCTCTCGTATATTTAATTAAAAACCGTCATACTTTACCCGGATGAATACAGGCATTTTTAAAGGCAGCCTTAGCGCTTTACCAACTACACGTTTAGTTTTAATCTAGGCTGCCCTAAAACCAAACTGTATTTAATGTTTTAAGGACAAGAAATATCGTGCGTTTACAAATTTCTTGTTTTAAGAAGGCGAGAAGCCCTACTCAGCCGGTCTTCGAAAATTCTATCTATCAAATACGTTGTTTGGAAAATTCCGAGAATTTCATAATTTAGTAGGTACCGAATAATACGATAATCTTATACAGTATATCGAATTTACTGACAGGATAACTGGGAAGTAGCAGATTAAAACAACAGTAAGTTGTAGATTAAAAAATTTAAAGTTCGTTAGGTACCGGGAATTAGTGGTTTTGAAGGCAGATCAGTTTTACATGATGAAATATTGGAAAAGTTAAAGCTTTGGTTAGACGCAGAATTAAAATTTATAGTTTTGCATGCAGCTATTCGAACATCAACACTTTGCAGCATTCGACTAATTGGACGAGAAGGATTTGTGACCTTTGTTCATGTTAATTCGGTGAGAGTTGGTTAGGATTGGATCCGAATCGATATTGACTGAATCTGTAGGCAGTAGACTGTAAGGCAAGTGACTCAAGCCATGGGACAAGGACGGATAATACTGCCGATAGACTACGTAGACCACTACAACTCCAATGATTGACCCAACGGTGACGTCTGTGGAGTAAAGGTAAAATAAAACTAGAGTTTGAAAACCCGAGCACAAAGAAAACAGTGCTTGCTTATTATTTATTTTATACCTTGCCAGTGATGATGGTAATCACATGTCCGGCTGATTGCAATCATCATCGCTGCTACCACGGGTACTAAGACAACAATCATTCTCCAAGCTTGGCCTCGACCTCGTGAATTGAATACGCCCAACTTTCCAGCCAAATACAAAGAGACGAAGCCCATTGCACAGAAGCTCACTGTAATTACATTAAAAAAGCTTCGTTTTGAAAATGTAATCTCAAGCGGCAGGGCAAAGGTAAGAGAAACTCACTGGACGAATGACCACTAGGAAAGCTCTTTCTGCCTTCCATGACAGTATCCAAATTCCCAGTACACGCCATCGCCACATCGATTGCCTGAATCCCCGGGAGACAACGAGCGAAGTAGTCCGGGCGTGGGCGACCTAGACCGTAAAATTCTTGCTCAGTTAGCTTAAATGTTTTACTTGCTAGAATTGCCTTTCATTTGAAGCATTACAGGAAATGGGACTGGATTTAATATCACCTACCCACAGAGATCTTTATAAAGTTGGTAATGGTTCCACACAGCGGAATGGCAAAGCTGAGAATTTCCGAGTCGGAAGAAAAAGTAGAAAATTAGATCAACTTGATTTCACTACACTGACATACTGCCATCATGCTTTAAGTCCTTACTCACCTGGGGACCAGAAGGGCGTCCCATGCTTCTCGGAAATTACGATTCAGTGCGAAAAAAAGAGCGACGACGGCGAGGCAAACGCTGATGACAATCATCTAAGACAGTGAGAAAAAAGGTAATTCTAATAAACCTCGGCTTATACTTCAAAATGATCTTGCGGTCATGAAAATATTTCGAACAAAACTTACGTAAAGAGCGAGCGTCGTTACATAGCCAGAGCTGTTGGGATAGCTGTACAGCCAAACTTCTTCTTGCTGAATTTTACGCCAGAACGGATCAACATTTTCTGTAATCCTAATATGTACACGGGCAAGCATTAAAAAAATAAATACGAAAAATAACAGCAAGGTCTAGGTTTAATTCATTTACACAAACGTGGTAATCAGTACAACTCGGACAGCGATTTCGGCCCAGAATAATTTCGCAGCCGCTGGAAAATCTACTCCTTGCATGGTGCGGGATCAACACTATTGAAATCAGAAAAATAAAAAATGAAGAATTAGTTCTATAAAATAAAAATCAAGTTTCGGACTGTAGAGCTTTACGCGACCCATGGCCTGGGCCTGGGCTGGGTGGAGAGCAAATGACAATAGCATGGACTTGGATAAGAAATTCTAGCATTATATCGTAGTAACGCTTCGCGTGATTCAATATGCCTATCCCGCAGTTTTCGTTTATCTACCTACAAGCACGACACTCACCACAGTAAAGTAATTGAATACACAAAGTACTTGGGCAGAAGCACATGCTTTTGAGGAAAGATAACGCGTCGTTATCAGACATAAATGACCGCATGACATAACGAATGATGAGAAGCTTCCCAAAATAAAGGAAATCGGTATTATTTTACAGTTAATTTAACTCAAACTTAATTGAATTTTTTCCCTTGATCTGGCTGCACTACGTTTAATTTCTCCTAATCCTAACTATATTCATTTCGCCTGTTGTCGTGAGCCTGACCCTGACGCCTTTAATCCTGATTTGATATATCTAAGTGCTTAAATCTGAAATCGATAAGTACGAAGTTTTACTAACAATAAAAACAGAGACTCAGGTGAGGCAGGAGGAAAACACACACAAAAAATTTGTTTTATACGCTGAGTAAGGTATCGTGATTAGACGGACTTACCTGTCTTCAACGCCGATTGTAAGAATAACTAATGACTCTAACTGGATCCGGAATTTCTAATTGTAATGCCTTACCTGCCTTTAAAGCAATGTGCAATGTGCGCACAATGGTTTTCTGCTCCTCAAGTACACGTCATATATGATTTCTCTCGAGTGAAACTAGGTAAAACCATATAGCAAACTGAGGCGTCGGACCGACATGACACCTTGTGCTCGTGCCACCACCACCGCCACGTCGACACCGACACCTAAACTACCCGAAGTTAGCATCTGGATGTTTCCATATTTTATGCATAGATAAATAGAAAGACATGCGACGACGCGACCTAGACCTAAACAGCTTTAACATAACTAAAATTCTCAAAGTTCCAGGCGTGTTACCTCTAATTCACAATTTAAAATACGAGATGAACTTTAACTACATAGTAACACACTGGCAACTGTTAAGTACTCCTGATACTCAGTACTTCTACGCAGTCTATGAATTATGCATTATAACTGACTGGTGGACTATTAACTAGTAGGTAACCTATTTAACAGCGAAGCATCATTTTTGAACTTCTACTTACAGATAGACAGCTCTCATCTTAAGCTGATGGTACAAAACTCCCAGTTCATGTGAAAGTTTCAATTTAAATAATTCAGATAAAAATCCCCGTGCATAATGTTTGTTTTTAGAAAACGTGGAATTTTACAGCCTTTCTGTAGAGTAGAAAATGTTAAAAAGTAATTGGGTACATAAATATCAATAGGAATGAAAATGTAAGCGAATCGCGGATATCCAGACAACTGATAATTTTGTTTTAGAACTAAACAGCAGCTTTGCTTTTTCATGGGGAAAAGCGCTGAACCTCTAATTGTTTATGACAATAAGCTAAACAATGCATTTTAGGAGCATATAACTAACATCTAGTAATCCTTTTTGAGAACTGGTAGAAGGTCCCTCTATGAGCGGACTCGACGAGCTGTTGTGGAGCCAAAAGCAAAGCAGGCTCCTCCTACCATGCGGTGAGTCTTTGTGTGAGCTCAAAGCATGAAAGGCGTGAGGAGCAAGATTTTTCTTGTCATTCTACGTCTCCACGTCGTACGAGTCAGTCGGATCCATTCTGCCGCTCTGCTCTCTGCTCCTATCATCGGTCTGTCACTTTTGTCTTTGGTCTTGTAGCGTGTCCGAGCGGTGTCAAGGTCAAGCTCACCTGAGTAACGATGTCTGCGGATAATAAGGTAAACGCCGAACCCGAGCAGCAGTCCGAGTCCGACTCGAGCGATTGCAGTGATGACGAGGTTATTACACTTTTGACTCTCTACTTGCTTTCATTTTTATTAGATAGGTATTTTATTTGATGTCGCAGGATTTTGAATTGGACCAGATTAGATGGGGGGGAGGGGTGGTAAGAGAAGGGAGTGGTTAAATCGACTCAAGATCGGTGCTTCCAAGTTTGGCCAGTTGTCAGTAGTAGATCGTTTCGCGAAGGGGGCCATGATATTTTGTGTTTTAAACGTCAATTTTATTTCAATAAAGGATAAATGATTGCTACTTCCGCTATTGAATTACTTACTACGAAATAAGACTGGCGAATCTTTCCTTTATAGCACCAGTATTTAATTTATTGCATCCATTTTATCATTCTATGTGAATCAAATATCTAACGCAATCCATATTGCATCAGTCTTATGAATGATCCCGATTATAATGAGTACACGCAGTCAGTAGTCGCAGCCTTCTCCTCATGTATTGGCATTCCGTTATATAATTTGATTGTAGTTGACTGGTGTTATTATTAACCCTGGTTTCAATGGTTGTGTACTTCTTACTCGTATTTAGGACGTGACGACCCACATCTGTGGCTTTCCGCCCAATCCAAATGACAAGGAAGGAATGGTTAAGCTTTTGGAACAGCAGTTCCGAGGGTCCACCATTGATCTGGTCCAAGTTGCGGACATGCTAATTTACCATAACTTTATCGGGAATGTAGCTCGTGTAAGTGCAATATACAAAACCTAACAGAATTATACGATATTTTAGAACATAGAATCTCAATTTATTATTTTTAGTGATGCCCCGAATAGCAGATTTTTGGTATTCGCCGAATACCGAATACTTAGCCAACTGGTTTTCGCCGAGCCGAATATTCGGCCGAATATTCGGCCGAATAC
>VNWX01001638.1:0-14525 GCA_009869905.1 Ceratophysella communis | reverse complement strand
GGTGTCATCCGAGTGTTCCCCTGCTGGATCTAAGTTTTGCCGAATAGTTCCACTAAAGAGTAGGGCGCTTTGTGGTATTGTTGCTATTCGAGATCGAAGGTCGTGAAGTCCGAGCTCATGTGTGTCTAGGAAATCAATGCTAATGAAACCTGCGCAGGGCTCAATGATACGAAAAAGCGCTGAAATAAAGCTGCTCTTCCCGGCACCTGTGCGTCCTACAATGCCGATCTGGAAAAAAATGATTAGACTTTGACCAAAAATATCGAAATGGGACGCCTTTAAAGGCGTTGGTAAAACTAACGAAGCACCTATTGGACGTTTACCTTCTCACGCGGGAGAATTGTAGCTGAAAGGTCATGAAGTACTGGAAGGTCGGATCCGTATTTAACGAAAACGTTTTTGAGATCGATACGACCATGCACAGGCCAAGATTTTGACATTGTCCGACCATCTAAATAATTTTTGTTTCGAAAAAATGTAAGTTATGATTGAATGCGGTGAGCCTGCTACCGATCAGATTTCGTTTCCTCGTTCGAATTTATGGATTTACCTTGACGAATCAGTGGAGCTTCTGGTGGCGTTCGAGAATACGCTATTACGCGTTCCACTGCGACAAACAGATTCGCTAGTCTTGCAGTGAAAAGGACAGCGTAAGATGCATCTGAGATCATGGAAATAGCAGAGGACAAAGCTAACCCTGCACTGGCTCCACCTAATCAATACAATCAATTAGGTTGAATCGGGTGATTACCAAATGTATCTTGACTTTGAATTTTACTAGCAACCAGGTGCATAGTATTCCCTTGGTTGGATGTTCAACGGAACAAAACATTTCTGTACACCATTAATTCGTAAACTAAATAGACTGGCGCCATATATGCGTCACTCACTTGGTTCAAGGTAGAATATGCTAAGAATAAGGACGAAGATGTAAATGTCGGAGAACGCGTCCATGATTACTCCCGCCCACTGTCGCGGCAGCAACAGTGTGTATATAAACGCAGCTGTGACGGTCCTGTAGAATGCAAAATTTGGTCTCCCAATCCTGCTGGGCCTCAAATGCGCGGATAGTGGACAGTCCGCTGAGAGATGTGGAAAGATGCTCGAATACCGGGCTTCTTACTATAATATCAATCAGAAAGGACAGCTACAAAAGCAAAGAGCGTCTATAATTTTGTCGTGTTGGATAAAATGTATTCCGGTAGGAGACAACGATACAGTGTTTAAATTACCAGTTGATTCCAGTCGCTTGAGGTTGTAGCTTGCTCTCATGTAATATTTTTGTAATCGAATGAAGGCTGCTATCAGAATCAAAGCTGGAATAATGCTGACAGAACTCGTAATGGACACGATAACCATGTAGCCCATACATTCTGAAACTAGCTGTCGGATTAAATCTTTCAGTCAGCTTAATTGACACTTAACAAATCGCAGAATTTCCGACAACTTACTTGCGTAGTGCTACACAAATACTGTGGAATAGCTTCATCAATTGTACCGGTGTCGTTCACAAGGCGATTTAACACTCGACCTGATTAGCAACAAAGAAGATAAAAAGTTGTAACTTCTTTTAGAATCAAAATATGTGGACAATGCGCTTGTCGAATTGTCGCCTTTTTCCCGTACCACTAGAATTGAGCTCAAAGAAACGCATCGGTGCCCGCGTAACACCGCTGAGAAGGTCATCATGGAGGCGAACGGAAGATTTTACACAAGCTCTGTACATGACCTGGACTCGCAACAGGCTGAAAACAAAAATGCATCCGACCAAGCCGCAGTAGATCCAGAGAAAGCTAATGTCGTTCTTTCCCTGGTCTGCTTGGTTACTCAAGGACACTGTGGAATATTGGGTCCGATTTTGAGCTTCAGTGCTGTCAGTCCTAAAAAGAAAACAGTGGTAAATATTTCCAGGAAACAAATACAGTGCAAGGTTGTGATAAAACCTAAATTTCAAAAACAAACGGCTAAATCCTACCAGATCTTGAGCCAGTAGTCGGAACCGTTCAAAGCACCAGTGGCAAGCAGAACTGAGAGAATCACGGTGAGCAATGGACACACGCCGTTGCCCGCAGTGAAGTAGTTCCAGTAGAGCCCTAAAGGCATGCTATCAACCGAACGTTGTTCAGATTCTTCTTTTAACTCAACGTCTCCGCCAAATGTTCCGTATTTTTTCTCATTACTGAATCAACAATTTGAGAAATAAATTCAAAAGTTTCATCTTAAAATAAGGTGACTCGTGTAAGGCGCTGTCTGACCCATTTGATAAAGAATAGCCGCCGGCGGTGGAATGATTTGGGACGGAGTCAGGGGTAAAGTGGGCATCAATTATAAAGTTGGGTTGTTCTTCATGAGATCCATCGTGTTGGATATCTTCCATTGATAACAGTTGCTCAAAACTTTCGGTCGCACGTAGACGTCCGTCCCGCAAATAAAAGATTTTCTTAGCGGACTTAAGAAAATGGATCTGATGCGTAATGAGAACTACACATTTCTCTTTCAGTAGCCCTCGAATGCACTGATCGAAAAGATGGCGACCCACAGCGGCGTCTACAGCGCTAAGCGGATCATCTAGGAGAACAATATCCGCTTCGGAGTAAACGGCTCTATCAAATAAAAATTAAAATATCAATTAAAATATAATGCTTTTGAATTGCTGACCAATGATCCCTTAGATTTGTTGCAGCTGACCTGGCTAAGCTGACTCGAGCCTTTTGTCCTCCGCTGAGTACCATACCCCTCTCTCCGACAAGTGTCTGGTCTCCTGCCGGGAAGCTGCCGTGATCGGTGTGCAAGCAACAGGCTTCCACCACACGAGAGTACCAGGTTGGTCGATAAGGGCGACCGAAGAGAATGTTTTCGCGAATGCTACCTGAAAAGAGCCAGGGGTCTTGAGCGACGTAGGCCACACGCCCGTTTCGATCAGAATTGCCTGAGCTGGGTGAAAGCTCCTGCAAAAGTGCCAAGAGTAGGGAGCTCTGCAAAGAAAACCATCAGTTGTAATTGTAGTTTAAATCGCGGCGTGTCAGCATTCAGCATTGTTCCCCACAGATTCAGAACCTTCCCGCTTCCAACTGGTCCGGACACAGCGACGAGCTCACCGGAAACTCCTTTCATGTCCACTTCAACAAGAACATCTCCAGCATCGAAACTCCAGCCGCCGGAAAAAGACTTTAGCGTGATTTCTGGCGGGTCCAGGCTGTCTGCACTAGACCGAACTTCTGGACGCTCTTCTAGAAGCAAGAATTTCTGTTGGAATAAATGCCACTTTTATTTTCGATTTGGAAAGCGATGTAATATTGTATTCTGGTCTGGGGTTAAAACTCCTACCTGAATTCGCCGGAAAGAAATTCGGAGTTCCGAAAACCCCGTAACAGCCGTTGGTAAGTAGCTGGTAAGTGGGTATCGAATGCACTCGTATAAGGCAAGCGTGACGAAAACCTGAAGATAAAAATTATTTGGTTTAAAGTCTGGTAAAATGGTCACCAGTCACCATTACGAGTTTCTGGCAGGTACCTTTTCTGACGTAAGGAAGTTTCCACTGAGAACGTATGCAAGGACGGTGAGTAGGATAATAGCTCTGGAGCAAGCTATGAAGAAACTCTCGTTCAGGCCTTGCAATATCCACTTCTTTTGAATTATGCTCATCTCCGCCCTTAAACAATTGAAAAGCATAAGTCGTTTTGGTTTAAGGCACTGATTTCACATGTTCCAGAAAATGTGTATTATTTGCTTGTTTCTTGTTTCAAACCTACGTTCTGATATTGGTGATAAGACGCGTGAGAGGAGCTTCCCACGTGTACATTTTGACGAGCAGAATCCCATTCACAAACTCCTTGAGAAGATGGGCTCGTTTATCAGTGCAATCAGCAATTTTTTGGCGAAGATGCCCGAAAAGATTGCTCACGAATCCTAGAAAGTTTGCAAAATTACGCTATGTTATGTATGAGAATGAGTTAAATTAATTTCGCTTAAATTGACTTGCCTTGACTGCAGACCATGAGGAGCAAGAGGCCGATTCCTGCAAAACACGACGGTCCTATGTAGTAGTACAGGCAAATGGTTATTAGCACAAGCTGAAGCGGTGCCACGAACAGAAAGTGCAAATATGGGCTGTATGTATCCAATCGATTCAAATCGTTGGAAAGGAAGTTAGTTATTTGACCCGAACTTGTGGCCCCCAAAGAATGCTGACTTAGTTTTAATGTCTGTGAATACACCATCATCAGTAATGTAAAGTATTGTCATGATTTCAATTATTTTTAAATCCGATTCGACGTCAACTTACTTTCCGATATATGAGACTAGAGACGCTGACTTGAACTCGCATACCAGCTCGGATGGCTATAAACGCGGCGACGTGGAATAAATATAAATTAAAGGCGATGGAAACAAATAAAACGACAGCGGCCCAGGTTCCGGCTTCCCTCGAAATACCCCCGTCAAAATATTGAATGAGAATGCCCATGGATAACGACTGAGCTAATCTGGTAAAGTTATAAAATGCAGGTTTATTTTAGCAAAAACGTTAACAAGTTATGAGCAATGAGCATACCTGCAGACTGTTGAGGATAGGAACTGAAAGAATGTCGCCAAAACAATATCTTTCCAGGTAAGTCGCAAAATGGTCCTAGCGAAACTTGCGTTAGCATTTCCTTTTAGCCTCAATTCTTTATCCCAAGCAGCAACTAGTTTTGCTCCGAGTACTTTTGCCGAATCAGAGCGAGGAACAGGACCGAAGTCTTCGATTTCAAGTACTTTTCTATTTCCCAGTCGAATGATATCGTAGACCCACCTAAAAGAATTTTAAAACTGATTAGCATCATGTGAAATCTTCGTCAGTTTCTTGTACAAACAATGGCTTACCAAAAGGACAATTTGAAAATAAGGTTGCATTGGTCCCATGAATTCCTTTTTGTATTTTTCATGAATTTCTGGCACTCTGTGCGGAGGAACACAATTTTGATGTAAATACAATGCGTAAAACGCACTCGATTTGATTTCCTACACACTTTATTTCTTTTCAACACTCGAAATGTGCAAGAACTCGGATAAACTTTAGCTTGGATTTGACGTAAATTGAAATAAACAGTTATAAATTAATAATCCCGTAATCAAATAAAAAAATCTAGAGGTTATATCATTGAAAGTACAATAGAGGAGCAACTAGAAAGCCCAGAATACAATTTTATTCGTAAATCGAAAACCTCGTGTGACCTTAGAAACTTTGGAGAAATTTACAATACTTGCTTCGGGGTCACTTATTTATTAGCATTGCAAGTAGACTTTAGCAGCAGGTTAACAATTCTGAAGATAAATTTTTATTATATTCTTCCCAGTTTCTTATAAATATATGCCTGAATACGCTGAAATCAAATGAACAAGAAAGCCGGCCTGCATCTAATAAACTGAGAAAACCAGTTTTTACCGAGATCTGGATGGTTTCCTTTCGCACTGGGGTTTTGGTTGTAATTAATTAGTAATGCTTTGTTTATGTTGTGGCTTTTATATGAATGTATAAACCTGGCACAGTTACAGGAACTGTGCCGGCACAGATATAATATTGTATACTGTTTAATGGATGAAGATGAAACTAACTGGTACTAATTATGCGAATTCTTTTAATGTAATTATGGCTTCTGAATCACAATTTGACGCTCTTTTCCAACGGCGTACCTACTTTAGCACTTAAGTTTTCCAGCTAGAAATGGCGGATGTCCCTAACGAAACGGCGAATCGTATCAATTAATTGCCAATTTAACCATGTTACCTGTAATTAAATGTAATGAAATGAGCAATACGCCATTGGAAAGAGCGTTAAATTTTGATTCGGTAACCGCTTCGAGATTGACATAATGAATATCAATTTTATCAATATAACTGTATACAATATTATATCTGTGCCTGGACAGTTATAACTGTGTCATGCTTATATACAAGCCGTAACATTTTCACTGAATGTCCGGATGAAGATTATTAGTTCGAAAATCGTCCGACTCAAGCAATATCACCCCCTATAAAAACTTCCGTGAAATGGCTATGTGCTATACCCGCAGATTGATCCGACAATATTTACATCGTATATGGAATTCAAAGGCAACAAATTTATTTTATTTCTATGTATGCATATGCGTTCCAGATTGATGTCAATTTTGATCTTCAGTCGATTTCTAGATATAATTAAACTCAGACCGAACAATGAGTGCATCCCGTTCACGTCCCACTCCGATCCATTTCACTGGTAAATAAAATTAAATGTTTTACCATTAAATGAATAAGGCAAGTCAAAGATAAATATAAAATGACCTAACCCAGAACACCGGTGTGTTTCTCAATACAACGGATAAAGTCCTTAGCTTTTTCAGGCAGTTCTTCCCAAGATCGAGCAGCCTGTGTCGAAGTCAACCAGCCAGGTAGTGTCACATATTCTACCTACAAGAAAAGAAGATTTATTTTCATGTAACGTTCTTAAAAATTTTGGATTTCGGACATACACTCTAAATCTGGATTACTTCGACTCGATTTAATTCATTCTCCTGAGAAGGATATGAATCCAAGAAACGGCCATCCAGCATGTACCCTACACCAACTTTGATTGCTTCTAGGGTATCCAATGTGTCAAGCTTAGTTAAAGCAAACCTGTCGAAAATTCAAGTCCTGATTTGTGCGCATCTGAATTTATGAAGCAAAAGGTTTTATTTTACTCGCTGTAGCCATTAATCTTATGTGTATATTTTATGGCCACTAAGTCCAGCCATCCGCAGCGAATTTTTCTAGGAGGTGGTGTCACAATTTCAGTGTCTTCGAAGAAAGTTCCGATTGACTGCAATTTAATATTTTTTTAAACAATGGTTTAGGAAATCTTGAAAAGTATGCAGAAAGGAGATGTGTAGATTTATATCAAACTTTTTTCAAACTTTACGTTATTAAGATGAGTCGGGAATGGGCCGGTTCCGTAACGGGACGAGTATGCCTTGATCACGCCAATTACGTTTCCAATAAGACTTGGCGGAATTCCAAGTCCAGTACAAACACCGCCCACAGTTGTATTGGACGAGGTCACGAAGGGATAAGTCCCAAAATCAATGTCTAGCATGGAGCCCTGTGCTCCTTCCACGAGCACGATCTTATTATTTTTCAAAGCTTCATGGATTACACTAATCGTATCTTTGATCACCGGCCGCAGCTTCGCAAAAATATGTAAATTAAATTAAACCGAATATATCGTATCTAGATTTAGAGGGACAGTACCCCACTAACTCACCTTTTCAGCGTATTTAGCATATACAGCAAGTTCCTCTTCCAAATTGACCTTCAAATCCGGAAACATGCTCTCATAAACGTTGACCATGCTTGAAAACTTTTTAGCGAAGACTTCAAAGTCACCAGTGAGGTCACCACATCGGATTCCATTTCGAAAGACTTTCGAAGCATATGCAGGACCAACCCCTTGCTTAATAGTACCCAAGGGGTTACCCTTGCGTTGTAACTCTTGCAAAACGTCAATGCTTTTGTGGAAGTCGAACACCAAGTGTGCCCGGTCCGAAATAACAAGTCGTTGAGCCCAGTCCATGTGACCGGCGTTTTCTAAGCTCTCCAACTCCTTCATAAGAAATGGCGTGTTGACAACGACTCCGTTACCTAATTGTTGGCAATACTAAATTTAACGATAGTCGCAGCCAGCAGAAAGTTTTGTTCAAGGGATAGCCTTATAAGTTTGATCAGTAGGCATACCAATGACACAAAGTGCATTTTTATTAAGAAATCCAGCTGGCAAAAGGCGGAAGTGATACACTTGACCGTTCAGAACTACTGCGTGCTCCGCATTGCTTCCTCCCTATTGTACAGTAAATGTAAATGTTAAAAGTTCATTCGATCAAGATTCAATCAAGATTCCGCGTCAGTAGAGCGCCGTCTTAAACGAAAAGTGGCAAGCGGGACACGTATAGATTTATTTTTATTTTCACCTGACAGCGACAGATAAGATCGGCATTGACAGCAAGGTAGTCCACAATCTTCCCCTTTCCTTCGTCGCCCCATTGAGCCCCGATTACAACGGTGACTTTGGAATTGGTATTTTGCCCGGTACCGCTACCAGATTCTTTCACACCATCATCATAACCTTCAATTTGCCAAGTTCCTGTGCCAATATTAAAGTGTGGCGACGCTACGATGCTTATTGATTCCATTTTAGTTAAAGTATTTATAAGATGGTGGAATTCATTAAACAAATATACGTTTCTGAGAAATAATTATTCGTTCAATTAAAAGCTTTCTTTCGCTTGACTAGACCAGAGCACTTTTATATTAAAAACAGGACCTGTTACTTAAGTCTAATATCGAACAAGCTTTGTTGATCAAGCACTGACACATAAAAATTTAACAAAAAAGCATTGTCATAATCTTTTGCCTTCAGATTCAGACTCTCTCTTCTTCCTTTGTTTTAACGTGGCCTTGACCGCGTTTCCTGACCCCTTTACACGCCTTAGGCCTCCGTTAAGTTTTTAATTGTTGTCACAAGCTTAGCCTTGACTAGTGCTGACAAGGAATTACCGAACACGAAAATTGAGCTGAGACGGTCGGCTGCAATTCGAGTGTATTCAGAAATTATTTATCGCGGAGCTGTGCATTATCTTATTGTTTGCTTCTGGATTGTATACACAATTCAGAAATTAGATATTCCGATTGGTACTTAGGATTGTTGAGGATGAGCTCCTCGTGTCCAACAGAATTAGAAGCTTGCAAAAATTCCAGAAAAATTCATATGCTAACTGATACAGAGCTGGATTTGATTCTTTCAAAATGGAAAAAAAGTACGGTTGACTATGACACAATCGCAATTATGGAGACAATGGATCCATGCACATTTTCTCAAGTCTCATGCTTCATGCCATCAATTGTTACGAGCGCTGTGTACACCACCACAGTGGAGAGCGCCATCGACGACTCGGTAACTGATATGATGCAACCAATAATTAATTATGGTTGAAAATATAACTATGATCTCAACATAGCTATAGCTCATGATTAAAATTCATTTTCCAGGCGGAATTTTTCTATGGCCGGCATGGAAATCCGACAAGGTCCCACCTGGAATCGGTACTGACGAAATTCGAAGGCTGTAACTATGGTATTATTTAGAAAAACCTACTGATAAATGTTCAAGCTAGAGGACTTTATTTTCAAATTGTTATGTTCATCGTAGCAGAATTTAACAAAATCGTAGCAAACTTCGAATTGTTTCCTAACTTTCAGCTGTAACATTTTCGTCGGGACAGGCGGCCATTGCAGCTATATTCCAGGTTCTGTCCAAAGGAGACCACGTCCTTTGCGTTCAATCACTGACAGGAGACACGGAATGGATAATTAGTACACTGCTTCCCAAGCGTGGAATTGAGTGCGACATGGTTTTCTCAAGGGATACTCATGAGATCGTATCTCATATCAAAGAAAATACAAAGGTCACTTTGGTCATTACTTTAACGCATTTTTGGGTCTGACCAGGTACTTAAATGTCCATACAGGTGCTCCTACTGGAAGTTCCAAGTAATCCGCTTCTGGAAATGGCAGACATCAGAGCGATCTGCATTGAAGCCAAGCAGCGGAACCCTGGGGTTATCATTGTTGTTGACAACTCCATTGTGACGACGATTTTTCAAAGGCCTTTAGATTTGGGAGCAGATGTGGTTGTCTTATTCCCTAACAAAGTATCATGGCGGATTTGCAGATGTTCTAATGGGTGCGGTTCTCTGCAACTCAAAGGACCTCTATAAATCTTATCGACAATGTCAAACATGTAAACGTCTAGTAAAAAGAGAAACAACATAATAATTTGAAGCTTTTGTGCATGATATTTTTTTTTAGATATAGGTGGTATTCCATCACCGGGAGATTGCTATATGATGATTCGAAGTCTTAAAACGTTTCCACTCAGAATGAACCGACATTTTAGAAGTGCAATGAAAGTTGCACATTATCTTGAAAAGCATCCTGATGTTGAGCGAGTGTTTTATCCGGGTAATTTAAAAAAAAAAAAAAAACGTTCCTCTTACCAGTCCGAATCCGAACTGATGAAAGTATTTTATGTTTGCGATCTACGGGTGAGTAATTTAATTTGATGCTACATAGGACTAGAATCTCACCCACAACATGAATTGGTTTTGGAGCAAATGACGGGGTTCTCAGGTTTAATTGCCTTTTACATAAAAGGCTTATTGAAAGAGTCTATAAAGTTTTGCAAAGCTCTGAAGTACTTCCGTCATGCTGGTTCATATGGATCAGATGTGAGTTGTGTGCTTTTGCCGTAAGTTGAAAAACATAGGACTGATTTTAAAATTTATGTTTGGCTTTGTAGCATTTTACAATTAAAGCAATTTAACTTTCAGGTCTTTAACTACTCAGTTTAATCAGAATAGTGAGAATAAAAAATGCATTTGGGATTGAAGAACGCCTTATTCGAATTTCCGTTGGACTTGGAAATGTGGAAACCCTCATTTTTGATCTGGATCAGGCTCTACACAAAGTTTTTGAATAGTAGTTCTATAACTCCACAAAAAATCGTAATTTAAATCGAAAGATTTTAAGCCTGAAACGCTGATACAAAAAGGCAGCGGGTTTATGAATTGAATGGACTAATAGTAATAAAATAAGTTATAAATGTTATTTGAAGCAAATATATTTCAGTGAAGCTGTCAGCAATGAATCTAATTAAATATAATTAAAAATTAATTGTTACAACGATACAAATTTATTAGGCTTAGGTATTCAGTGATTCTGTGACAAAACTTTGTGTTCGTAAGAATTTATACAGGCTCAATGTCAAGCTGTAATTCCCGTGCACTACTTACTCGATCGATAACTAATTAAAACTAAAAGTACCATGGAGGTAGATCGAGCAAGGAAATCATGATTCCACTACGTACGAGCTACGAGCCCAAACATTGCAAATGATAATCGACATAACCTGGGATATATTTAAGAAGGTATAGAATAATTACACCACTAAAGTAAGCTACACAATATAAAATCTAAATTAAATGTGAGAGATTTTAAGAAGGTCAAAGGTAAACACTGTCTCTGGTCTCAGCACGGCTGGTACACAACATAGGTAACAGTAAAAATATGAGCTAGTTAATTGATTTTAAGAGTGGTACCGACGACCGCGGACGACAACAGTTATTTAGGTATAAAATAAACTATTCCCTTTCCACATCATTTGAGAAGATTTGGCCATTAAACGGAGAACACATTTGAAATAAGCCATGGATTTTATCAATGATGCCGCAACTGTTAATTTTATACAAATGTAATTGTACAAACTTCTAGAATAGTGCACAAGTTAATAGTAGAAATATAAAATAATCTCGTTGTCAATAAAATATGTAAATCCGGACGTTGGCTGCCATAATTTCGAAATTCCAGCAACTTTAGTTGAATTATACGTTATTTGCTATTTAATTTTAAATATTATCCAAAGTATTTATGCTCTAAATAACACCATCGTCACTAATCCCAAAACATAAGCTAACAATAACTTTTGATGTTGAGTTAAATGGAGATAAGTTGGCAAGGAACTAGTTGATTGAGTATTCGTACTAACCTCAGATGGAAACATTAGTCCTACAATACAAATTAAACCCACGCAAATGGCAAAATAATTTGGTGACGGATTATGACGATTATGTTGTTCAGGATGATGTCTTCCTGGATCTTCATAGTATCTTCCGTGTCCCCGGTCTTCGTACTGCTGTTCTTCACGATCTCGTTCACGTTCACGAGTATTTCTAATTTCTTCCCATCTACTTCTGCCTTCTTCTTGTATTACAACTTTGACATTAACATCTTTTTTTCCAATTAACACTAGCTTTTTTTCATCGACACGGTAATTTTCCACACGAAGTTTTGAGTCTAGACTTGGGTGATGTGGGTTTTGTGCAGCACGAGCAATGGCACTAGGCAGTATTCGAACAATTAAGTCCACACAACTGGCTGAACTTAATGATCCAGTTTTATCGGCGACAAAGAAATCGTCCGGTGATGTAGAGAGGACTGTTGAAAAATAAAATAGACATAGACATGAGTAACAAAACTTTTGAGCTTATGGACAAGAAGTGTGCTGACACATGACTGAAATGCGTTCAACGAGCGCCAGACAAAGTGTTACAAAACTGAATATTGGAGGGAGGCAATAGGCAATGTAAATGCAATAATATAGCTAATGAGCACAAGGCACAAGAAAGCAAACGCGACCATGGCGTAATTTTTTTTTAAATGTATGCAATTATAATAAAAACGTACCTTTAAATCTGATATCAAACTCATAGGGATTGTACAGTGTTAATATTTTCTTTAGATGACCATCGTGCCCAAATTCGTCTTCATTGTTTCTACTAGTGGTACTTCTACTCGTCGAAGGGCACTCAAACGTTAACGTAGTTGGAAATGCAAATACTGGTATCATTGCGCCGTTCCGTGGTATTTCAATCTTATGACGTGAACCCATTGATATTTGATAATTTGAATCATTATTTATATTTCGAAATTCCATAATGTCTTGCGAAAAAAGAATGTGGTCTCGTCTGTTGTTAGCTGCTGGCGCTGGGTTTCAGCTCTGCTGGGATGACAACAAACCTGTGTGTAAAAAACAATAATTAAATACGATCATGGTTTACAATGAGAAACTGTTACAGTATACTGGCAAGGAGTAACTTAGTGCATCGCAGGGTTTGGCTTCAGTTCCGATGAACCCTGACCTGAAGCTAATACCCAGTTGTTCGGATTCGGACTTTAAAAATTTCGGATCCGGAATATACGATCCGAAGATCCGAATCCGAAATATAATGGTAAGGGTTGCACAACTAATGAAATGAGCAATTTGCAATTTACCTATCTATTTCGATGACTGAGTGATTTTAAAACAGCCGAAGAATTATTTAGTCAAACGGAACTACGACAAGCTGTAGCACTTCGTGTTACTTCTTCAAACTCCAGCTAAGAATGATTTCAATGAAGGGTCTTTCAAACTGGATACCTTTTTCTACCTATTTGCGAAAATAGAATGGTGGACAAAAGAAGGTTAAAATTAACCTTTGAGAACAATTGAGACTGAAAGAAAGGGTAGAAGGAAAACTGAACAAAATACCGTAAGGTGGATATTTTTAGTAAAAAGCGTAGGATTTTTTAAACTTGAAAGTATAGCTTTAAGGCCCCTACTGAACTCAATAACGCACTAAAGCAAAAACACTCATTCCCGTTTCCCGTCCATTCGAAAAGTCTTTTTAAAAAAATTACCCGTTAAATCGGTCATCTTGGAAAATAAGATGCTACCTTTGACCTTAGCATTATTTCTTCAGAAGACGTCAATATATTTACAGAATAAAATACATGAAGTGACATGGTATCTCGTAAATATTGCTCTTGTCCTAACACCTAATGGAAATTGTTCTTTTACAAAGATATCTTAATCTCTGGCAACTCGCATGACCAAAATAGTTCATATGAAAATCTTGCTACTATCACAATGCACAACGTAACGTGGTACTGTATCAGTACCAAATATTTTTTATTTTTTATACAAAATTCTTAGAAATACAGTCTATAACAGCTGTTATTCACTTATTAGTCATTAGATAATTTTTCGAATAAATTTATCGAGCTGCATGTGGCATGCTAACCGTAAAGCGTCAAGACAAAAGACAAGAGATCAGCCGTCAGCCTGCTGAAAATAAGCATATTCAGACGGTTGACGGTCGCAGCAGCAGAAACGCAAAGCCTACCAAGTTTAAGGTCACAGAGGTGATAGGGGAGGTCAACTCGTCTGTGGTGTGTGGTTCTGGGTTAATTCTTTGCGAGGAGGGAATATAAATGGCTTAAAAATAAAGATGGTTGCAAAACTTACTGAAATGGTGAGATGTCAGGAAACGAATAGACTTAAAAAAGAGGACGGGTGACGGGTGTCTGTTTGAGTGCGCAGTAAAGTTGCCAGTAGTTAAGCTTGTTGCGTTGTTATTTGTTATAATTAAAAAATATTCTCTGGCCTGCTGCTGGATTTAAAAGCAAAAGCTCGTAGTTGGTAATCGTAGTTATCTTCTTCTGGTGTTGGCTTTGTTTTTGTGTTGCGTGTATTCGTGAAAACCAGCTGACTTGTGTGTTCTGTTCTGTTGATGAATTAGCAGATTATAGCCGTGCCATGCAACAAATACTATTTGAGTAAATCTCGATGGACAAGCCACACGTTCACGTTGTGTTTGTGTGAGCTGAATCGAAGCCTATTTTGTGGTGTGTGTGGTGTTACTGCAAAAAGTCTATTTTGCCTATTTTGTTTTTGTAGTACCTACGTAATATACATTGGAAAAAAGTCCAAACTTTAAAAATTAAGCAGTCGCAAATGAAAGGACAATATATGCCAAGCCAACTAAGCAGCTCAACTCTTAACACAGTACCTAGGTTATATGAATATACTATAAAATAACATCAAGGTTTTGAATTTTGTCCGGATGAATATGCTACTCCTCCTAAACTACTTGACC
>VNWX01001637.1:0-14527 GCA_009869905.1 Ceratophysella communis | reverse complement strand
ACTGAAGAACCAAATCCGAAGCAATTCAGGGTCATTTTGGGGGCAACGAGTCCGCATTATTTAGAAAACGCTCTGGACGCCGAAACCAGAATTCACAAGGTAATAAATTTGTTGACCATTAAATTATATTTACATTTCGTGTTTGCGAACTGTTAAGAAAAGTAATATCAAATTCAAGGTCGTACGGATCTACGTATCGGAACACTATGACCCTTCCAAAGGCTATCAAGCGGACATTGCGATTCTCCATCTTGAAGGAAACGTTGAATACAGCGAGAGCATTATCCCAATATGTCTTCAGAACGACTATAATGTCGAAGCTAACGCAGTAAAACCAGGAATATCGGGAAAGGTCAGAAAGCTCTCTAACCCCCACAATCAAGCTGTTTCTGCTCTTTAACTTTCAACTACCGTTGCAGGTGGCTGGATTTGGAATACAAGAGACAGGCAAGCTTGCCAAAACACTGCATTCAATCGAACTGGAAGTGAGGTCAGGAATCGAGTGTTTCAGTACTCTTCAGCGTGTTTTATCCGAATCACAGTTCTGCGCAGGTACCACCGGAGGCGAATTGAAAACACTCTGCAATGGGGATAGTGGCGGCGGGATAAGCTTTTTGTCCGCTGTTCATCAGCGATATCATATACACGTGAGGAAAAGAGCCAGAAGTATTTCAATGAATTCCTAGCAGGAAACCCCAAAATTCTTTTCTGAAATTTAACTTACAAAGCTTGTGTTTCAGGGTATCACTAGCAGTGGAGACCTGGAAAAAGGTCGTTGTCAAAATTACGCCGTTTTTACACGAATATATTCGTTCATTTTCTGGATCCGTGACGTAATAGAAGAAATATCTGGAGAAATTGCGCGGGACCTCCACGCTCATGTTCCGTATCCATATGCACTCACTGGAACAGAAAATGCCGCCGTCGTTTTCAGAAGTCTTCCACGAGAATGGGAAAATAAAATCACGACGTTCAGTCTCGAATTTGTCGATTTGGATCCAACGGTGATGCTGGAAGCCCTGCAGTTTGCACAAACGCTCGTTTCTTTCAATCTAAGTCAAGTTGAAATGAAAAGCAAAAACTTTCTTGCAGGAAAACGAATACTTTTGCCTCACTTGAAAACCTTCCAAATGGATCTTCTGCAAGATAAATGGGAATTAAACGAAGAGCGTCAGTTTCCAGAAGAGATCACTCTTAGCTATTTGAAAAATTTCTTATTCTTCGAAAAAGGATTTGGAGCGTTGTTGGGGAACTGGAAGCCAGAAAATCTTCTTCAGTTAGGCACAGATATTCAACTCACGCTCGGAATTTTCAAACTGGTTCACATCGAAAAAGAACAAGGCTTGGTTGCATTAAATGAGGTGCCGTTCGCAGGGTCGATTCTCAGTGGTCTCCTGGACAGTCGATCAGAGTTTATCCTTCAAAATCTTGCAGTTGCTCGGTGTGAGCTCAAGAATTTGCAAATAATTCCTGCAGGAGCCCTGACTTCGTTGACATTGAATAACGTGGTTTTAGATGAAACAGACGTCAAGCAATCCCTCAAACTCATGACAGAACTAACGAAATTACGGATAACCTTACCTAGTGATAGTGATCAAACACTGAATTTAAACCTTATTGACCTTTCAGAAAACTTAAAAATTCTCTTCTTATCTGGGAATATTTCAATTGAAGCAGAGCCTGGGTCATTCAAAAATTTTCCTGGTCTCCGGAGTTTCATCTGCGACTTTTGCAGAATATCTCAGCCATTCCTTGAAGTAATTAATTATCTGTTTCCAAACTTGAGTACAATCGTCATACGCTCAAATCAATTGTTTACACTTGGATCCATTGAAATCATTCCAAGTCGGTTGTACTATTTAGTAAAGCACGACAATAACTGGAAGTTAAGGAAGCTCAGTGACGTTCAAATGCAGAAAGCGTTGTTTGCCGCAAGAAATGGAGGAAGTTTCTGGACTTCTGAACAGGAATTTCGTGCGAAGCAGCGACTGAAAACTTACGAAAAAACTGCTATGGACACAGGCGTCTTTAAATTTCGTGGGACTAGTCACAGTCATTCTGAAGAACTTACGGGAATTCCAATCTCAGTTCAGCAAAACTTGAAATCAATCCACTTGTCATCAGTTCGAATGTTTCCAACAACACTTCGTGATTCCCTCAGCCATGCTCCCCTGCTCAAAGAAATTATTTTAGAAAATCTAAATTTTCAAAATAAGTCCATCACTGTTCATTTCAAACTTGAAACCATTTCACTCACCAATGAAACTTTCTCATTTATTACTGAGCATTTGGATGGAAAATTGAACTCAATTGTTTTCCCACTATGCAACGCTTCGAGTTCTGCAAGTTTATTTTATTCAGTTCTCACGGAGTTCAATGCAGTTCAAGTTTGGGCTAATACATCGACCATTTTTTGGCTCGACGCCGTGGTCGATGACATGGCAGAACCATTAAGAATTATTCGAAAAAACGCTAATGCCTTACGTTTTGATAAACGCTACTCTAATTTCAATTGGGAAAAGTTCAATAAGCTCTCTGATTATGTATTTTTTGGCTCGGAGTTCATGCCACCGAATTTTGAAAGTCCGGGGATGTTATTATTTGATGACTATTTTGTGGATCAGCTGGACAAATATCCGATTATTCTAAGGTTTCTCAGGAATCGCCCCTTTTTAGCTCAGCATAACAAGTGGATAAGCTCTAGAGCTCCGTTTATTTCTGACGTTGCTGCTTCCAAGTGGCTACACAAGTTGAACGAACTGCCCGTCGGTAGTAACTTTGCATTAAGTCTCCTGCAAAATCAATTAAGCACTGTGATATATTGAAGCAATAAAATTATTTGGTTTCTGTATTTAATAAATTGATAAAAATAGTAATTTATTTTCCAAGGTGTATCAGACGTGTTTTTGTCAGTTCATGTTCATACGCTGTTATAATTGGAACGTTTTTTAAAAATTCAAGATTGCATGCAGTTGGACAATTGCCGTGTATTTTTGGGCATTTTCGATTTTAATTTAATACAAGAACTGTTTAGAAAAATATATTTTGGACCAGAAGGTCTACTGGGATGCCCCTGTCCGTCCGTCCGTCTTCACTTGTAGATGTGAAAGCACCGTAGGCCTCCTATATGTATGTAAAAAGTTTAACGGTTTTGCGAAGCATAATTTAAAAGTAAAATTTATGAACAAAATCAATGCAAGAACAATAACAAAGCAATATCTGTATGAAACACGGTTCAAAATGTAGCATGTCATGTAAAATATAACTGGAACATGGAAACGCAAAAGGTTTTAAAATTTAGCATGAAAAGTTTCTACAAAAGCAAAATCTGTATGTAAAGTTATTAATACAGATGCAATATTTGTGCGCGATAAAAAATCTTACAATCAGTATGAACATAATTTGTAAGCTAACTACGTGATGCTGGTTAGCTTAACTATATGGAATAGAACTTTGTATTAGCTAACAAAATCTACGTCGTGTTATGACGAAATGTGCATCGAAATCAGCTTTTCAATCAGATTGCTATTAATTTTTTTATAGACACATATATAATTAAAACACTTCTATTTCCTTTAAACCGGTTTTTCATTCTTTGTCTCTATCCTCATTCGCAAATTACCTTTGACAAGAGCGAACCCCGCACACATAAAAATTCTCCCTGTTATATAATTCCGGTTCCCATAAGATACGGAAACAGGGTCTCTGGACTTAAAATGACGACATCTGACATGACGCACGCCCATGTTGAATGTTATGTGCATGTTCATAGTCAGCGTTTGGGATTGGAACTTTTAATTGCTACTATCTTATTTATCACGCAAGATTGAGCTTGAACAAAGAAAACTGCCAAAATTTGCACAACATTAGTTATAGTCTTTATTTGATAAAATGTTCACTCAAACATCGATTTTACTATTGCTACTACAATTCTTGATAAGTGTGACAGCGAGAATCGAATATCAAAATGGATTTACCTCATTAGAATCGCAACGACTTAAAGAGGTAATGTCATTATCGTTTGTAGAACATACCAAATCATAAATATTTCATTCTTATAAAAATGGATGAATTTATCAAATTTCACAGCTTAGAGGACTGATTGAGAAAGATCTTAACCAGGATTACATGAAAAACGATATTTATTTAATTCGTTATTTACGGGGTAAGTTTTGCTTAAATCCGCATTATCTATAATGAAATTAAATTATTTTGCATATTTATAATTAAATTTTAAAGCTAGGGACCTTAATGTTGAAGATACAAAGGAAATGATGCTAAAGGTAAATATTTTTGAGCGGAATACATCTGAATTTTTAGCAGTCTAGAAAGCTTAATTGAATTCTTTCTTTGACAAGACTTTAAAGTGGAGACGGCAACACAATATTGACGAACTCCTCAACAAAACGCTGGAAATTGAAAAAGACATGCCATATATAGAAACCAAGGATCGAATCGGAAGACCAGGTCAGTTGAATATTTTTATACGTTTGTTTCTGAGGTTTTAGAGCACAGAAATCATAAAATAAGTAATCTTAACTACCTACAGTTGCATCTGTAATTGTTGGAGACTGGAAAGTTCGTCGCCAAGTTTTGGCAGGAAGATCCGAAGAAATGTTACGAGGGATTCACAAGCTACTTGAATATGCTACATATGCAATTCGAAAAAATGCTGCAGAAACGGGAAAGGAAATTACCCAAGCTTACATAATAGTTGATTTGAATGGATTTACTAGAACTGAGCATGGATGCATTCGATGTAAGTACTGATGACTGATGACGAAACTTTGCCTTAAATATCCTCAGAATTCTATTATCAAAATCGGAAGGTAACGAAACCGAATCAGGAATTCGTTGAGCTTCCTTGACATGCCAACAGCTAAATTTGGTGGCACTGTTAACTATTAGACGGACATTTTGTATAGTTTGTGGTTGGTCCGTCCGTCGGTCACACTTTCTTCAAAATGCCATGACTGTATTTAATTAATTTCGCCACGCAGCGTTTATGTGTGATTCAAATCGCAGCAAAACCACGGTTATATTGTGACTATTTTTAAAGCATTGATTTCTGACCATACCAATTCTCGTGGTTTCGTTTTCGTGATAATTTTAACAAGAATTTCAACAGTAGCCATCCCATGATCCTAATCTTTTATTTGAATAGAACATGTTCTGAATGGAAGTCAATATTATCTGCACATAAAAAATCTTTTGACTCGCCGTTATTGGAATCGCCCTTTTGCACTGGAGGCAATATAAAATACTAGTATTCTTTAATTACAGGTATGCCTCTGTATTTAGAGCTTTTCACTGCATATGAAGCCTATTATCCCTACATTTTTAATCAAATCATCACAGTCAATAGTAAGTTGTATATGGGCTTTAATACTTTTTAATATCACGTGCATATTGATTCTGCATTCTGGATTTACCAAGTGTTTTATATATTTAATATTTTTAGCGCCGAGAATTTTTAACACCATTTACAGCGTTATTAAACCAGTACTGTCCAAGTACACTCAAGAAGCGGTGACGATGCTCGGGTAAATAATTTTACATGGCAGAGTCCTTGCTTGTACAGTTCAAAACATTATAATTTAGGATTTATTGGTATTTAAAACTTCATGTTAATTTAAATTACAGTTATGATAAGACCGAATGGCGAAATTATCTGCTGAAAATTGTACCGAATGATCAGCTACCAAGAGCTTTAGGTGGAACCTTTGTTTAGAACCAGCAAATATATGAAATTGACGTAAACGATAAGAATTCTTAGATTTGCATAAGTGTTATTAAATTTTAAACTACAACACAAAAACTTTGCGGAAATAAAATCTAATCGGTAAATCCACGCACTGTACTTTGAATAAAATAAATCAATAAAATGATTCGAAATTTAAGCCGAATTTTCTAATGCGCAAAGAAATATTTAACCGGCTCAGCAAGAGGTATGCTTTATATCCTGTAAAAAAAATTTGAAATTACTTTAACTGGTAGACCCTTACATAATCGAGTTCTAGTGTGGACTTAGTCCAATTTTGACGAGCCATTTCTGGAAGTAACTTCTCGTATTTCGAATTATACATGGATCCACCGACTGCCAAATTGATAATTAGACCCTCCTCCTGACTGAATGGCTCGATAGAACACGGTATTTTACCAGACTCTTCCCAATACGACCGAGCCAAAGTTGCTTCGTAGTATAACTTGCCGTCCACGTACCAAGCAATGGATTCTGGTGACCAAACGACTTGGTAATCGTGGAAATGATTGACGACATCGATTGTAGTTTTATTCGCTGTGCCATGTCTCACGATATTACTTCTATTTAGACCCAGATGTGCAGTGAAAATGAATCTTGACGGGTTTTCGCCCTGTGTTTCAATAACGTCAATTTCCTGGTAACAACCCGTCTCTTTGGTTTTGAGCCATAATGCTGGCCAGAGTCTGGCACCAGCCGGAAGCCGCGCTCTGAAAACGTATTTTCCATATAATGCGCCATTGCCCAGTTGCCTGATCCGCCCTGAAGTGAAGTTCTTGTCTTCCATCTCTTCAATTTTAGCCGTAATTACGAGTAGGCCATTTTTCACTTCGATGTTACCGGTGCCTTCGGTGTAGCAGTGAAGGTTGCCCTTTCCGTACGCTGTTGTCAATCAGATCAAAAATAATTAGAAAACGTATGAGTTGGTAGTTGGTGCTTGAAGTATCTTTATCTTCTAAAAAAATACTATTTACCAAATTACGCTTTACCTGGTATTGCAAAGATTTTTTAAAAAATCCTAAAAATAAATAGCTTGGCTTTTATTCGAAACATACTTTCACCACATCCAGTTTGATACTCCCATTTGCTCTGGTCAAGCGAAGTTCCAGAAAACTCGTCGCTGAAGACGAGCTGCCAGGTTTCAAAACTGCGCTTGTCGATTTCTTCAACTGAATTTTCCTCTAATGCTTCATTTATATGAATAAAATAAATAGCTGTAAAGGTTGAAAATACTAGTAAAATGCTGGCTAAGCTTTTAAACAACATTTTAATACTTTTCAGTGGAAATTTTTATTAATACCGGTAAGTTTGTTGCCTGTACAAAAGTTGTATTCCGAAAAATCGCTTTTATACCCAGAGCTGCCATTACTAAATAGAACATGTTTTACACGCGATTATTACTGCTTGTAAAAAACCGCAGTAATTAATCGTTTCATAGCAAAATAAATACGGAATTCTACCGGACATATTTTACTCAATGGACTTAATTTAGTGTACCAAGTATTTCCTACACGCGTTTGGTAAACAATGAGCTTTATTTTTCGCCATAAATTTTCCTACATTGACAGATCTCAAGGTATGGCAAAATGCAGGTCAACATCCTAGTTTTGTTTTTCGCTTTGTTTTGCTGAATAATTTAGAGATGGAAAATTTATGGGAATATTTGTGGGCTTGTTCCCTTAACTCAAAACAAATGAGCTAAATACGTCAAGATTTTCTGCACGCAACCTATTTCCTTACACCAAATTCCATATGGGTCGCACACACGCACTGGAGTCAATATTTAAATAAAAAAGAGTTATTGATTTAGGGTACTTACGTACACGTGCCTGACAAAATTTCTACCCAAATATTCAGTTGACTTATTAGATGTAAATTAAATATGGGCTACAACGCTAATTAAGTGTACCAAGACGCTGTAAATGCACACTTATAAGCTATGAAGAAAAGCTGCTTGTGTTTGCCGATCTTTGAAATTGAAAAGACGGATACAAATCATAAAATCTAGCAACGAATTAAGAAGAAATTAGAGAATTAGCCTCTGAATGTTTTATTCAAACTTGCAATTTTTAAGCAAAAGTAATGGCGAGTAAAGCTGACACACGTGTTGTACTAGACGTATGCCAGATTCCAGGTTTTTATTGCTAATTTTTAGTCGGTAAGTTCATGAAGATAGGGATAGGCTAGTATTTAATAAGTCACGTGATTCGCGAATTGCTGTTGAGAAGCTTTCCAGTACTCTAATATTGATGATTGAGGTAGTGTGAGAATAATTATATCAGAATCAGAGGGCTGATAAAAAATATTGACTAGTATTAAGAAATGAATTCGCAATTATAGAAACATTACGTTTCGCATGTGGGAATATATGTACCTATATCTTGCATATAGAACTTCTGAATAGAAAAATACTTTAAATATTTTTTTAAAAAATGTATTGTACTAAAAAGTAAGAAACATGCAATTCTACAAGTTGGATTCTATATTCTATATGTAACTGACCCGCCAACGAATTAAGCGATAGGAGGAATGGGGTATACAAAACTATGTATTTCGTTTCGCAGTCCATGTACCAAAATGACTGTAAATCTACCTAATTTCGCGTATATAAAATTATCTGTATACGTCGATTATCAGAAAATCATTCGGCAATTATTATTTTTATCCGACTCATTGTACTGTGTAAAATATCTCTCCATGTTTAATTTGTTTCTTTCCAGGTAGCTTGACTTCTGAATACGAACTGGGTTCTCGTTTAAAACCAGTAATGTAAAAGATGAATGTCGTTTCATGCAAAAAGAAATACACGCAATATGTACCGATATACTGTAGGTATATTGATAATTAAAGGACTTTATGGCTCTCCAAAAATAGCAATTCAATGCAGAACGAAAACTTGGAGCGGATCAAATTCACGCTCAAGCTCCTTCTAAATTCCCCAGCCTAATTCATAATGCAAAATCTAAAACATGATGCTTCACTAATAAACATAAAACATTCAATATCTGTAGACTTGGTTAAAGGAGCATGCACGCCTCAATACTCACTAAATAGTTTTCATCAGTTTGAGCAATAAATCAGTCATTTTTTTTAAAATTTTCTCTGAAGCCTAGTTATTTGATTTTATAATTATGCAGAATAGTTTGTCCGCGCGAATATTTTCTCTCGTCCTATACATTGTAGCAACGCCAGGAATGGAAGCTTTCAAAATATTCGATCTGTCTGAAACAGTGGGTCAGATTTTACACGTAACAGGATTTGAACCGATTGATTCCATCTCTACCGATATCCTAAACACACTAGTCAAAGAGTCAATAAGGACTTACACAAGCCTAATATTTATCAGCCCTACAACGATGAATCAACTAACCCAGAACTGGAGTCCAGTTAACAATTTGACAAGCCGAGGACGAGCAACTTTCGGTGTCAATTACATACTTTTATACTACAATAGTGTTCAAAATATATTTGAGTGGTTACAAAAGACATCCATAGGTAACCTCGTCGAAGCTAATTATTTCATTGTGCAGAAAAGCTTATTACCCAAAGGATTTCCAAATGCATTATTACTTTTAGAAGCTCAACTGCTAGGTCAAGATTTATTATCATGGGTTTTAACTGGGAAATTCTTCAGAATTGTCATAGACAACAATGTAAACGACGTCGCATTTGAAATCCATTGCTGGACATGTTTTGAACAATCTGTCCGTCTTGGCACGGGTGTTTTTCGCATACCTTTCCTGGAGTCAAATTGGAAATTATTGAATTACAATTTTCGATCTCGGCTTGTCGAAGCAATCACAGACGGATTTACGTTAGACCAGTCGCATTCCTGTGCACGACAAAGCAGGTTCAATCACCCACCATGTCGATTCCAAAATGAATTAATCTTAGATCTCTAAATATCGTCTTAATTTTACACTGAAGCCCCACTTTAGAATGAGGACTTTTTATCGTTATTGGATCGGTTTCGGCCGAGGATGGAGATATGTTGTCGAAGTACCACATAAATTAGCATGGATTACCTACAATTCTACAAAACCAAAAATTATGTACTGCGAGGACGAGCATCACCGAACAGCCAAATCATTGGACATGTCAGAATTGGTGCTGTATTTTGACGTCTACCTTTGGATAGGCACTTTAGTATCTATTACTCTTATCTGGGCTTGTTGGCCGGCTATGGACTGCAAACGAGCTTCTGTCCGTGTCATTCGCAATTCTCCTCAAACAGAGCCCAAATCGATTGACCAGCCTAATTTGCCTCTGGTCTTTTATCGCTGTTGTTCTGAGCACTCTATATGAATCATTGGTTACCAGTTCGACTGTGGCTCCATTTGAAGATAAACAAGTAATTCACGGATTACCGGAGCTGTTTAAAAGCGGTAGGAAGATCATTGTGCTTAATCCACTTAGGAAAAATACTACAGAGCTTTTGCAGAATTATGAGGTGACGGGATTGGGGCCTTTGATTCGTGCATACAACCTTAATGAGCAAGGCCTTGAAAATGTACTATGTGTCGTTCCTTCAAATGTCAATTTTGAAATGCAGATGATACTTCGTCAGCCAACTCGGGTTGCCCAGTTCATAGAAACTGAAGGTGAAGCAAATTCACAAACCACATTCGTTCGATGGAATGACCCGGACTACCGATGTTTTTCGCTTGGTCTAGAACGCCTGGTCACCCCAAACATGATATATGCTGGTGGACCACTAAGAAATTTTGTGCTCGGAGCAGTAAGCCGTCTATTTGAAGCTGGAACAATACTTCAAAACCAGAAACTCGGGGATCACGATCGGTTGAAGTGGCACCAGAGTACCGTCGTCATCCAAAATCGTTCCTTCTCCAGCATTATGGATCCACCACCGGAACCAGTGACTATGCATTCTAAGATCGTGCTACCGTTTCTGCTATTGATATGGTTAATTTTCTTCAACTGCTTGGCACTAATTTCCGAGGTTCTTTGGTTTCACCGGCTAAGGCTGCTAAACTATTCCTATAGAAAATTTGCTGTTATCAAACGCTATTTATCTAGATCATATTAAACCTTGCCATCTGTGCAATGGAAGAATCTACTTTAATACACTATTGAATAAAGATCACGTTTCATGCTGGTGATCAGGATTGCAACAATTTTTTTTCAAAATCATCAACCAATACATGCTTTTGGTAAAACCAGGTAAAACTGACAAGAAACCCAATCCGCCTATTACAGATTTATAATAAATTTTCCGAATCCCCGGTGCCCAAGCTTCTGAAGTGAAAATAGTTTTGTTAGAGTTAATTAGAACGTTTTACCTGGCTGTTCAGAATATTCATACATCTTCAGATTGTTGAGTTGCAAAAAGTAAATGAGTTGAATATTAAGGCAAGACAGACTTCTTTTTTTAATTAACGGGTATGTTTGTTTAGATAAGTTTCTGTTTAAATATGTAGGTAATACCTTAATTCAGTTTCTATTTTTATTGGAACTTATCACTGTTTTTGTAGAGCAAAAACTCTAACTTTGATCCAGGCCATAATCCGGTTTTTGGATTTTCATCTTTAGGAAATCAAGAAAATCCTAGAATTATAATTAAATAAAGAGTCGGATTATTCAGGGATCTAGTTGCCATTTTTAATTCGAAAAAATATTTAGACCCGAAACATTCAACTCCGTCATTTCCTAATTTCAAGATACGCCAGCTCTAATAATAAGTATCAAATTTTTTGTTCTACAGCTCTATACATAGAATAAATTAAATATTTGCACACGACGGTTTGGAAGCGTCATATTCCAGTATTCGTAGCAATAATGGCATGGCGTCCTCTGGCGGGTACGACAGTTGACAGTTCTTATTCTAGCGCGGTTTGATCATACAGAAAGTGCGGGAAGACAACCACGAAACTCACAACAAAACAAGTAACAACCATTTTGTCGTGTTGTGTGGTTTCTTGTTTTGACTTTAACCTTTTAATCCAGGTCAACTGTTGTTCGCGTAGCCTATTGTCAACTGTCATATCAAAGATCAGTCATGTCCGAGTCCGACAAGGACTATACCCAAGAGTTCGAGGATGAAGAGAGCCAATTTGAAGATGAACAAACGTCATCGGCCCGTCCACATGATGGGGACGATGGGGGTGACAGCGAAAGTGGGACTGCGGTCACAGGCGATCCTGCATTGGACACTTCTCTGGACGACGAGGAATCATTCTCTGCCAGGAGTGCTGGTAAGCTTATTGGAAAGCATGCTAACAGATACAGATAGATGAATCACGGTGACGGTGACACTTTCTGTCAGACCTAATTTAATATTTAGTTTAAATTAAATTAGTGATAAATTATGAGCTAAGCAGTTATCACAATCGACAATATCTTTCACCCCGTTTCACAGAAGCTTCTAATCGATCATCCGTATCCACTTCTTCAAAACCGGCACCACCACCAGCTGCAACTAAACCATTTACCATTGGCAAAACCGGAAATGCAGCGAAAGAAGCTGAATCTGATCACTCCGACTCCTCGTCATTGAAATCTAATTCAGAAATTGAGAAGATTATGAAGAAACTGGAGCGTTTAGAGCAAGCACAAAACCTACTGGAGAACTATATGAATACAACAAATGAAGACTTTGCCGAGAGTAGCAATACCTCAGTAGCCTCATCCGTGATCCACTCAGCCCGATCTCATCCAACTGTTAGCCATGATGCCTCGTCATATTCACAACCATTCACACCAGGTGTTGAGTCGAATTCTCTTTCACAAGAGATGGACTCGTTGCGTAAACTCCTTGAAGAAGACACTGCTGAAATATCCAAGGCGATGTCAGTTTCAGAAGGACAAGATCGTTCCGTTGATGAGCTGCTCAAGGAATATGAAATTTTAGAAAAGCAAATGGATGAACGTGAACGAGAAAGACCCAGCAGTCGAACTTCTACTGTGACCTCATCGAAAAGTATTAGTGCAGCTAAGAAAAGTCCATATGAGTCTGGTTACGGAGTATCGGCTGCATCTGTTCAAATGAAGATGAATGAACCGGCTCCATTCGTTGTGCCTCCGCTTTCAAGACCAGCTAAATCTCAAAGTTCAACAAATCCTGTCAAACCGGGGCCTGAAGCAGTTAAAGCTGCTTCTTCTAAATCCGAGGCAACAGGAGCTGCTCAAAGAAACGATCGACCCCGTAGTGGCAGTGTTAGGTACGAAGAACGAGTCAATCCTTTAGTGGAAAAAACTCAACCAAGCTCTTACTCGTCGCGAGAAGTTTGCAATGCATCTGGTGATTCAAGTCATGTAACAAAGTCTAGTAAGCAAGTACAAAATATTGCAAAAGATCTCGCGAAGACCATACCGACTGTTGCTAATCCCAGTAAGACCGTTCAAAAACGTGGTTCGGACAAGGTAATTATTTTTTTTGGTGCCATATGGTTTTACATTCTAACCTGATGTAGCTTGGTTGACGATAACATTTTTTCAAAAATCATTCAGGATATGAGCAAAGCTTCAGGTGATAACGAAGAATTTGCAAAATCTACCGCTGCTTATCTTAAGCACCAAGAAATGAGCCAAGAAATTCAGAAATTGCAAACGGAGAACTTGCGACAAGAAGCCCTCCTCGGAGCTTATCAAAAGGAAAATGAAAACCTGTTTTCAGAACTGCGAGAAATCAAGGTATGTGGTCACAAAAATGTATTGTTTCCGTTTTGAAAAGTACACATATATTTATTTAGTAGTCACTCTTTAAATATTCAGATCAGGATTATAAATTAAGCTCGATTGCACCGCGTATTTAATTAGCGAATTTAAGGTTTGTATTCGTCTTGATAAAAGTATTGCGAATCACTGTTTTGTTCTTCGGCATTCTCGGGAAGCAGATCATCGGCCGATACTACTCCAGGTCGAGGAAAGCTAGGGAATCGTGAGGGATATTTCGGTGGTTGCTGAATGCCTTGTGCAGGTCGTTGAGCAGGTGACGCTTTATTATTGGAAACGTCTCTCAAGCCAAGTGCCAATGCCTTGACCGCATTGAAAGTTTCTTCTCCTGTAGGCCTGATCTGGTTTGCCGGCAAGGCGAAGCCGTATCTACCTGTGTCGCGTAGTTCAAAAGTATAAGAATACTTGATACCGGCTGCGCCTTTCGCCCAATCATCTGAGCCACCTGAACAGAAATCATATAAAACTTAAGAAGTTGTTTTCCTATGGTTAGGTTAATTTAAACATTCGATACCATGCTGTGCTCTTACCTGATGCGGAATACAGCAGATCCGGTGCGGTACCAAGCTTGTATGGTGTACCATACGTAGCTTCCAGAGCTGTTTTCCCCTTGTATCCCAGGTTGTACAGCTCGTTGTAATCGGCAGGCTTTTGGCGGCCATAACCCCATGGAACAAGGAGCATTTGAGAGTAGGAATGAAATGTTAGGTACATTTTGATCTGATTCCGTCTTGCGAGGATTGCTTGGGAAACTGCTCGAGTCTCGGGCTAAAATTAAGACAATTGGGTTAAGAACTGTTGCATGAATGACTATTGCTAGTGTTTGATGGATGGTCGATGATCTATTTGATTTACCTCGCTGAAGGCATTAGGTCCACGATAGATCTCTGAACAGGGGTCATTTGAAGTTCCAGCTCCACCCCACATAAATCCCCAATTTCTGTTCGGGTCAACTCCACGGCATCCCAGGAAAGAGCTAGTGCGAGATCGGGTTTTTCTCCAGAATCTATCCTTGGTATGTGTGAACTCATAGCCGTCCACGTTTATCACAGGAACAATGTACCTATACAACAT
>VNWX01001636.1:0-14539 GCA_009869905.1 Ceratophysella communis | reverse complement strand
TGTCAAGATATAATGGAGGTACGAATCCAATTTTAGTGTCATGGGGTTTGTGAAAAATCATAAATTCCGTTTTTATGTCGTTAATAATTAATTTGTTCTTCTTGCACCACATATTTAATTTTGTTAAGCAGTCGGAGAGATTTTCAACAATTTTTTCAGGGTCATGACAATGGGTATAAATAACAAGATCGTCCGCAAAAAGGAGGAAAGGCAAGTCAAGAGCAGAGGTTATGTCATTGACAAAAATTGTAAATAATAGATTTCCGAGAGGGGATCCTTGAGGAATTCCACATGGGTCACGAAAGTAGGTAGAGAAGCAACCGCCGATTCCAATTCGAAACAAACGACAGTCAAGGTAACTTTTTAACAGTCTTATTGCATGGGGCGGTAGGTCAAATTCAGTAATCATCTTCTGAAGTAAAATATTGTGGTCGACTGAATTAAATGCTTTCCTGAGATCTACGAAAACCGCACCGGCACGTGAGTTTCTTCCGTCGATAAGTTTAAAAATTGTATTTGAGAACAGTGTAAGTGCGGTTTGGCATGACCTTGCCTTGCGGTAACCATGCTGTTGGTCGATAAATTTTTCTTCTACCAGTGGTAGTAGCTTCGTAATAATTATACGTTCAAAAATTTTGACTATCGGAGGCAGGATGGATATCGGCCTGTAGTTGTTAGGGTCGGTCAGTGAACCCTTGCCCTTATATAGGGGCAGAATTGACGCGACTTTGAAGCACTGAGGTACATTGCACAGTAAGAAAATAGTTGTAAATAAATTTGCCAATGGATTGCATATCTGGGTTGCACAAATTTTAAAAAACTTCATTGGAATAAAATCCAATCCTGGTCCGCCCTTATTTTTTAGGTGAAGGATTGATTTGTTTACTTCAGCAGGTGAGATATTTGAGAAACTGGTAATTGGGTTTACAACATCATGAGCACTAGTAATATGGCGTTTAATTATCAATTCCGTCTCACGATCATTTTCACAAGGTTCAGATTTGACAACAAATGATGAGGCCAATAATTCGGAGATTCTCTCAGTTGAATAAGTGATAATTCCAGTTTCAGGCTCAGCCAAAGAAGAAACAGTATGAGTTGTATTAGCTTTATATTTTGTTAATTCGTTGACATTTTTCCAAACGGACTTCGATTTGCAGTCAGCCGCAAATTTCGATTTAAAATATTCCTTTTTAGCATTACGAATTTTCGAAGTAACATAGTTTCTTAATTGAGTGTATTCCAGCCAAGATTCAGGAGACTTTAGTTTTGATGCAATCAATTTTAGAGCATCCCTTTTCTTACACACGCTTGACAAGTCAGCCGTAAACCAACACGGTAACATTGGTTTGATTCTTCGTTTCTTAAGAGGGATATGATCATTAAGTAGCGTAAGGATCTCATTTGTGAATTGGTACGAATTTGATTGAACTTGATTGTTGCACAAGTATGTAAAATCCATTTTCGAGACTTCCAAATTGAGTAATTTAAGGTCAGCGGAGGCATACGGGAGGCGTACGGGCGATGCACGTGCCATACTCTGTTGTCTCATAGTGAAATCGCCAAATATATAATTTAAATGCTTTTCTCCTCAAATGCCGATGAAAGCTATAGAAAAGCATAAATTTTAAAAATCTGAATCGAATATTCCAGTTATGAACACGTCCTGAAAGAAAGCAAAAATTAAGCTTCGAATTTTACATTTATTATTCGGTCGCAAAAATTATTACAGCTAATACGAGTAGTTTTAAAACTAAAAGCAGTATTTCTGTGCGCGGACTAAATGAAACCTGCCCTTTTCTAACGTTTTTCTATTAATATGACAGCAAATTAAGCCAGATACATTAAGTGCAGTACTCGTACTGCAACCGTAATTTCGCCTGAGTAAAGTTACAGTTGGATTAATGTTAATTCGCTGTTGGAGGAAATAAACCTAAAATGACTTCCAGTTACGGCAAAGTATCACAATTACAGCATCTGCCCTAGTTTCGAACGCTGCTTCCAGCTAAAGGAAACCCTGCATGCGTGCTCAAGTCCTTCTTTCCGTGAATGTAGGTTAAGACAATTATGTAATTCATGAGAAAAGTACACTGTTGCTCTAATAGATTCCCAGGGAGAAAACTTTAGTTTAGAAATTAGTGCCTAGAGTCCAAAGGAATGTCTCTGTCGTAACGGAAGAATTACAAATAAGCACGTCAATTCCTTGCTCAGGGAAAAATGTCCTTGAGCAAGAAATGGGAGGACATGGAGAGATGATGATATATGCAAATTACATATTATCTTCATCAGTCTGAAGGGGAGAGCCAAGTTTTGCGGAGAGGGTTGTAGTTGAATGAAAATTTAGGTCTTAAATGGAATGAGTTGGTTGTGGAAGACGGAGGAAAAGTGAAGATAAGTGAGGGGACAAGAACTGCTGGTTCAGATTTTGGGGAAGAGAGAAAGAGACGCCCTAAGAAAAACTTTCTCTCTTGCATTTCCCTTGCTGTTGTGCAGAGCGAGTCTGTAATTGTAAAGTCCTCTTTTCTTTTGTTTGTTTCTGCTGACTTGAATTAAGGAGCATTTTTATATCCAAATAAAATGTGTGTTTGTGTGATTCTCTTCTTCTTAGAGCAGGAGCCTACTACTCTTCTGCACACACTGGACTGGATATAAACCATAACTTGAGTCAAGCACTGGGCTCTAAGCTTGGCCCTCTCTCGCCACAAACTTTTCCAGTGGCGGCGCTGTGACTAGAAACCCGGGCGTTTTGCTGCTGGCACAACTATGTCAACGAATGTGGTTTTAAAGGCGTACCACAATTTTTCGGCAAATCAAAATAACTCGATGAATTAGCAGAACCATATAATGTGGTTTAGGCAGTCGTGTTTGATGGTTTCAATAAAGAGATGCAGTCATTACCTAGCCCGCTAGAACATAAGCTCTGTGTGACCTTAGTCCTGAGCCAGGTCGGAGAAAGCGTGCCCGCCCCTGCCCAGTCCAATGATGTGGAAGGAGCCGAGGCGTTCCGTAAGAAGAGAGAATTTATATCCTGGCTGTGAGGCTGTTTCTTGGGCCAGCCGGCGCTTCCCGGCGTCCGTAATGGGTTCCAATAGAAAAATCCCTCAATTTCGTACACTGTCACGGTTCATTAGGAAAAACCCCCATTGGGGAAGACTTGAGGGTTCTCAAAACCCATTCTCTCTTTACCTGTACAATTTCGAGGCGGAACACAGACACAACCCCGCCACTCCCGCCCCATAATTCTCATCACGTCCTAAATTATTTCATGAATCATTGCTACTTTTTTCCATTTATTTTCCTCCCTCTCCAAAGTCTATAGTAGAAGCTCTAAAACGCTTTGGCTATGCTGATAAGAATTGGGTCCCAATTTCTGTGTGAGAGACTTTTTCTTCCCTGTACTTAGCTCCACACTCACCACTTTCCCCTGCTTCAGCCCTGCCAGGCTGTTTTCAGAACTTTAAAACTTTTCCCTCCTTTCCTCCCGTCCAAATCCCCATAGATTAGGTGAGAGAGAACATTTCCTAAATCTCCCCCCACTACCCGTCGACCTCTTAACATGGAAAAGTTTTTGCATATGTCAACATTTCCAACAGCTCTCGGCTCTAATACATGAGATCCAAGGGAAAATCAGGGCTGCTGTGCTGAGTGACAGTTTAAGATTCCTTTCCACGTCTTATCTCGCCTGTCTGAAGAGAAGAGTTTATGCCATGGACATGAGCGACCTAGAAGGCAATATCGCTTTATTGCGAGTCTTGGAAAGGTATTCGCCAATTTCAGCTCTCTTGGGTTAAATAATTTAATCTTTAAATATATGCGTTTTACTTGTATACAATTAGTAGGTCCTTTTTACATACTTTGTCCTTCCAGGAATATTGTACCTAGTCTAATGCGTTTCGCCGTTAAAGCATTAAATTGCAACTTCTAAATTCCGAATTAGCATTAATTTGTACCGAAAACACTTCCAATGTTGCCATTTACTGACCTTTGCGCGGGTAATGAAAGCATCCGTAGTAAATAGGGAATATACAAGATACTTACCTTTATAAATTTTTGATTGAAAACGTGAGTTTTCTCAAGTATTCAATTTCCCAAAAATATCAACAGTCGAAAAAAAATGTCAATCTGGAACCACAAATTTATACTTTTGCAGAATTAGACACAAATTAAAGCGTAAAAGATTTTTTTAAACGAAATAGAATGTTTGGAATTCAAATGTGTGTGTGTAAACAGGCCCCCGAATGATGCGTAATTCTGACATACACCTCTCATGAATGGCGTGTGCTACATAGAACATGTGTCAGAGCATTCCGACAGATTGTTTGGATTCAATTAATTGTTTCAGACCGAACATTGACCTGACAGGCCGAAGACGTTTAAGACTGTGAGATAACTTGTGTGTCTGATTTAAGAAGAAAGTGGTCGAGCTTCGAATGAATTCATTAGACTTGTAAGGCGAAAGAGTATGATTGGTGTAAATGATGAGAACGTGCTTGACTAGCTCTGAGACAGGCTGAGAGATGGGCCAAGAAGAAGATTTTGTGGAGAATATATCTGTCTTGCTTCTTTCTCCAGTTGGCTCCTTCGCCAGTTGTGCTTGCATAGTAGGTCTGTGGTGAGAGACAATATATAGAGCTGGTGATAAATGGGAAGGGCTTTAAATTCTCTCTTTGATTAAATTATGTACACTTAAGAGTAAAATATGTTCCGTATAGCGAGGGCTACGCAAGGAAGAAATGAAGCCCTCTCATATGTAAGAGCAGGGCGTCGGGGGAATGGATGGGTTTCAGTTGGGCAGGGGATAAATGCTTCGAGACCCATCAATTATCCATAGTCCTCGCATTGTTGAGCAACAGTCAGAATAGCTGAGTGCCCACTCGAGTGCAGCAGATCCATTTTAGTATGCACACTTTGTACACACTTACGAAGCGACTAATTGGAATCTCAAGGAATTGCATTCTGCAGTGAGCTCGTGGTAAGGCATTGTCTCACAGAATCCTTGAAAAAACGCGGCAATGGTGAAAGCCATATAGTACTTCCAACTACTGATCATGAGTATTTTTCGTTATTACACGTTATTACACTGCTACACTTGAACTGAATGCCATATAAGGGACATGACCTGAATAATACAGAAAATCAAATCATTATAAAATTTTTCTAATTAGTATTTTTGCTTAATAATATTAGGCTGGAATTCATGATACAAATTCTGTATGAATTGAAGTTACTACCTATATAGCCAAGAATTTTACAGGCACGGGTAAGCTTTCTTTGCGACTTTAACTTCTCCATATAATTGATACTTTTTATTTTTATAAAGACAAAAGCCTACCCTTTTCGATCGCCTAATTCATCCTAGTTTGGCCAACTCAGTGATCTCAATTCCAAACTATCTTCATGTTTCGTAGATATTGATCAAAAGTTCTTCAGGAAACGAAGACTGGCAGAAAAAAAGTTTCAGGTCGGCTAACTATTGTTAAGCATGCAGACTTGACTTCTTTGGCAGCTGCAGCTTTTCCAATTCGGGTTCTAGACTCAGAAATCGAGAAAAAGGCCGAATGGGATGCAGTCGTGGTTGCTAAATTCTTTCATACTATATTATTTAATTTAACTTTTCACCAAGATTTGCTTGAGCTTCGGCGAGTTCATTGGAATAATTCGCTCCTGTCATGGCACTCCCACCACCGTCACGATCTTCTTCTCGGTTGCTATTTCTCTCTCTAACCTATTCCGTGCTGAGAAGTATCCAGCCACCCCCTTAACTGTGAGAAGACATATAGATCCTGGCGTTAACACGAAATTGAATTTACAAAAATTGGCTGAAGAGTAAAAGTTTTCTTTCTCGATGTCTGCGGCCTAACTCCGGGGAAGGGTTCATTGAGTCGTGTGCAGAGAAGTGGGCTCAATCCAAAGCTCAAGCCCGAAAAGAAAAGAAAGGAGAGAAAGTAAAAGTTTTAAATGACACTGGGAACGTATCAAAGTGCAATACAGGCCCGAAAGCCGAGACAGATGTCTTGTGGCTGAAGAATAATAAAGTGGGGCTCGCTCTCACTCCTTGATTTCCGAAATTGATATGGCGGAGAAAGTGAGCTCCGCTCTCCAGATAATAATGCTCTGGCCCAGGAAGTCTTTATTTTGAGCTGCTTCTCAGTGGATCAGCGGCTTGCTTCAAGGAACACTAGGCTTCCAAGTTGAGGGAAAGTGTGTGACATGAGTTTGGGTAATTTAGTGTTGGGCAGAGATAGGCCGCCATCCGTCAGGCCACCGAGGTTAGAGTTGGAAAACACTTGAAGGCTTCACCAGATACGCCACTCTTGTCTCTCGTCCTTAGGTCTAATCAATACAATGCCTGGCTGGTGCCAGGATCTCGCCCGCAACCCAGATATAATCCAAGTCGAAAACCCGATTCTAAGTTTGACTAAGTGTGTGCTTTCTCTCGCGCTACCAGTCAGTCAGTCAGCGAAACGGAGTCAGACTCCAGAACCTGACCTAATCTTGAGCGTGGTATAATAATGCTTAATCTTACCTGGTTTATTCATCTATCCACGTTCTATAAAAACACATACTTCGACTCGTTTTTAATTAGGTTAAATCAAGTCAAGAGCCAAACGCTTTATTTAGACTTATTTCAGTGCTAAATCTTGTAAATCAATTCATATTTTTTTAACACAATGCTATACTCTGTATCTCAGATCCACTAAAATTGCTGTATAATTTAAGTACAACTGACCCAAACCCTCAAGCTATCAGGGGTTAAGCCCAGATAATATGTACATTTCCATTGTAGTTTATCTAATTTGCGGCGAGCCTTCACATAGTACACGAATCACCCAGTTTGGTTTGACCAGATATTTTTGCCCAATTAGCCTGGCTTGACTTTGCTTCGAACGATGTACTGGAGTGTGTTTATTCGTGAGCTCTGGTTTAACATGCCCACTCGAGTCGCGTCGTGGTACATGACTAGGCCGACTTGGGACAGGGTGAGTTTGAGTCATTCGAGAGCGACAGGGCAATTACTCACTCGACTTTCTCTGAAATTGGGATAGGAGACGAGGGACGTGGAGAGTGTCAACCTCTCGGCTTGTCATAAACAGTACGATAAATTAAAGAATGGAAGGAGAGAAATTGACTCCTGCATGGGCTGACTACGCCCGTCATTCCAAGTCATGGAGCTCAAGTCAGATTCAAGATCCACCTAACCATGCACAATATAGCTTTCAATTTTACCTACTTCCTACTATGTAGACAACTTCAACAACGAGAGGCAAGCTAGCGGCGATTCAAAAGTACAAAAGAATCGTCCTACTTTTGCAGCGTAATTTCGGCCTGCATTACATAAAGTACCTGTACCACTGTACTGGACTACAGAAATTGATATGGCGACGCGGCTCGACTCATAACAGGTATATTCTTGTAATCATCGAAAGTGAAAGTACACCAGTCTCAAATCCGTTTTGAGTTCACATTCCACCGACGGCGCTTTTGTTGTGCATTTTGATAAGAACAGATTTGTCTGTTGCTAGAGTCGCTCTTCTCCGCATCGGAAATGAGCTGAGAAAATAGAGTGGATTTGCTAACAGGCTTTGTGATGTGAGAAGGCCCAGTGGCTTAGATTAGATTGTAAGTTCTGGCTACAGGAGTCTGGATGGACGAGGTGTTTGCTTTCTCCAGCACGCTGCCCTGCTTTCCAGCCGAGAAGTGCACAATGAAGAGACTAGTGACCGGCAGTAGGCTTCTTGCTCTTGTGCTGCTGCTGATAGGGATGCTGCGAAGGGACGCGGAGCTAAGAGTTGAGAGAGAAGATTAGATGAACTAGTGATGATACTCGTTCTACCATTGATGCGTCAAGTTGGATAGTGTATTATTCCATTCAGATGGAATTTCAATTGTCAAACTTTGTATCCTTCCACTTTCTCTTTCCTCTCTCTCTCTCGCTCTTTCTCTCTTACACACAAATGCCGTTAGCTTCTGCTCAGCTCTTTTCTCCTCCTTACAGACCTGTCGAGATACTGGCCTGGATTCACTGCGATTCTCAGCAGTTCGCAAATTCTTCCTCCTCGGTATTTTACATTCAGCCAGTTAGTACTATTGAATTACACCAGCTATGCACAACGCGCAACCTCATTGCTTACAAGATGGAAAATAAATTTTAAAAAAAATACTTGCATTTCTAGGACGCATATTCCTGAGAGCACTAATTTTTCAAAAAGAATACAATTATTATGGTAATTTTTGGAAACTAGATCTGCCGAAGAATCAGACGAGACCCAGCGGCTGGCTCGATAGGGAAAGCAGTGCAGAATCAGTTTTCGGAGGGATCTGTTAGAACGCTGACTTGATTCCTTCTTATTATTCCCTCCCATCTATCCCATTTGATCCTACCATTCAAATAAACATTTGTTCCCATTCCAGCAACTCCTCTGCCGTAGTCAACTTTACGACCTCCTATCCAGGCGCTAATATGACAAGCTGTCGATTTCTAGTCAAATCCAACTCCATTGGGAAAGTGCTAAAGAGTCAAGGAAATTTAATTCACTTTTACAGCCTGTTTGTACAACTATCACGGCACTCCGTTTAATTTACTGCTCGTTCTTAAGCGATTCGACTTTATCTCAATAGTGCATCCTGCCAGATCTTATAAGAGTTTTTGAGCTTACGCAGCACGCTTGTTATGGAAAGGAAATGCGGGAGAACCTCCATTGTCCATGGACTCGGCTTCCAGAGCCAGCCTTCGTTCCCATCTTGAAGATTGAAGATGAAGTCGAGTTTAAAAGCCAAGTTTTCCAAGAGGCATCATTAACTCGTCTTCCATCCTCCCAAATTCCTATTCATGTAATGTAATGTAATAAAGCGACATTCCCCATGCTCAAATTTGCTGATAAGTACGGGATGAATTTCCTATAATTTGATGATAGGGCTTTGAACGTCAAGATATGTCACATGAACCATCTCCAAGTACCTATCTCGACAAGTTGAAAACTTTGAAGAAGTACTAGTAATAGTTGAAGTACTCTTCCGTTGCATAGGAACTGTCTGTCTGGCTCCTCAGGCGTTTACTCTTGACTGGCTTCCATCTTGAGACCGGCGAATTGGAGGTCTCAAAGACGGAAACAGTACTTTATAGAATCTTATTAGCATTTTCTATGTAGGTACGTCTTGGCAAAGTCCAATAAGCCTCAACCAAAAGCTCTTTCTACTATGTTATTAGCTGTTATTAGTCCACTGCAAGGGTAACTTTGTAATTCTAGGGAATTATTAAGGTTGTCCTGGAGAACTCAAATTTAGAGCCCGGTGTCATAAGCTTGGCTCAATCAGGCGCAAATCAAAGCGATATCATGAGATTTTGGAAATTCTTCTTCCGGATTTTTTAAAAATCCTAACTCGAGCTTCTAAAATGATCTGCGTGAATACAGATAATTTTTATGAATCTTTTTCTGACTGCTGTATTATTTTTTAGATTATAGTTGCAAATTTTAATGCGGGATAACTGATTTTTTCCTCCTGAATTCTTGTTTTTAAAGTTTACGAAGGGCTCACGAGGGAGTGTGCAAATGCTTTGCTTCGTTGTATAAAAGTGATTTTAATTAAACGCTGTATACTTTTGATAACGGCTGATGACAATTTCACGTGAACGCATTTACACATCTTGTTTTTTCGGAACTTTATTAAATTATAATCGCATTAGTCTGTAAAAAAAGCACCCCGATTTGTGGAGCAATAAATTGGACAAGATTATTTAATATTTAATGTATTTATATTAATGATTGTGAAACACACTTTATTGCACTTTTATTTGTTTGGAATGCATGATTCGACGTGGAATTTTTGAATCTACAGAAAATTGTAAATTGAAACTGTATATCGTTCGTGCGATGGCGCAAGCTGAAGGATTAGAAGGTTCGATCCACCATTTGACCACGGGCTACAGATGAGTTCTGTTATAGACCCCGTTCGAGAGTATACCTAATATAAATGTGTAAGTAAAGGATCCAATTGAATAAAGTGTTTCAAAGATCCATTCATTTTCATTTTATCAACCTTTTCCCAGCGCTTTAAGCAGGCCTGTAGAGCTCTGACTACTGACTGGCTGGAAGGCAGGCTACATATCTCCAGATCCAGCATCACCAAAGCCCTTGTTCTCCTTTCGGCATGTGCCCCAACAGGACCGTCGTCTTCATGAACTCTCGTCCTTTTGTTCTCTCCAAGGCATCATCAAAAGTAGGAGATTGGATCTCTTCTGTCAATTGAAACAATTGACTACTGCCAACTATGTGTTGTCAGAGAATGGCAAGTTTTCCCCTTTGTGTTCTCTATATATAGATAGATGCTCCGCTTCCATGCTTCATATCGGGACTAGAGCCAGGAACCCAAAAACAGCCGAGCCAGCTCTGCGTCTCTCTCTCTGTGTCAAGGCAGGATTTGTCCTAGTAAAAATTGAATTTCCTCTATTTGTTCCTCTTCCATGAAATAAAGGAAATTGTATGACTCGCTCTATTACAGCATTACAATATCCCTCACTTCCACTTCCAATTTGTATTCCTACACCGAGCTTCGCATTGACAGAGGCTTTTGGAAAAAGGAATAAAAAGAATTGTGCATTCAGAGCGAAAGGAGGGCAGGGCTCATAAACCATTTTGTAGTTTGATTTAAAGCTCGAACCTTGGCTCGTAAAACTCGGTTACTGGCTCTGCACGTCCGCGTAATAATTTTTATGATTATCATTCACACCTGGAGCAAAGCGGGAAAGTCCCATTAGCCCCTAGACACGAGAGCCCATGTAATAAACGGGCATTGTATCTCTGCCCTGCTGCGGACATAATTGCCCGGAATGAGAGTGGAAGTGGAATGGGGTGAAAGTGCTTGTGTTCATTGAGCAGACCCTCACTTAAAAGTAAGCACGAGGGGAATCAGAGCGGACTTGTGCAGCGGGGCTGAAGTCTTTAAGCCCAGTGCTGGACTTTCGAGAGCCAGGAAACAGGAAAACAAGAGGCCTAATTTATTTAATGAGTTCCCAAGTCATTATAGAATGAAATAAGTGACAAGGTGTAATTAGTAATTAAAAATGGATTTATAAGAGACCAAGGGTGATTAGGTCAGCTCCTAATTGGCTCGCCACGTGGATCTGAAGGAAAACCAATGAGCAACACATGGACTTCACTAACGACCTACGGACTGGAGCAAAAATTTTAAGTTTATCATACGCTTCGGCTTGGCTGTAAAGGATTTCGACTCGGACTGCAGGCATCCTATACCGGAAACTTAACGAAACCGAATCGAGTTACTTAGTACGCTTTCAGATATTCCAAATCTTAAAATTGGAATTACCGGAGTTTCACGTGAAACAGTCCTGCCTTAGCGCATTTCCGTCAGGATACAGCAACTGCTTATTTTTAGTAGATTCCTAAGTGATATTAGCTATATTTGTCTTATATTTATCTCCCCTGTTGCAAAAGATCCACATATTTATTTTAACGAAGTGAGACCGACATCCCAGAATTCTTCAGAATTCAATCTAGCCAATGTCACATCTACTTTCAAAACACTGTACACATCAGCAAATCAAGCGGTCAGTGACAACCCGACTTCTTTTTTTGATGGCTAAGAAAACCTGGGATGAAATACAAACTTCTCCGCCTCGTCAACAAAACCTTGTCTATAAATACGTGCTCATTCAGCAGAGGTTAGAGTATTGACGTAACGATAGGAAAGCCAAAACTATTGAAATGATCGCTATTGATCCTCGTGCCTGTTACCTGAGCAATTGTGCTGGCTGTATCCGGGCAGCAGGAAGTGGGTTTGGAGAAAGTGGTGCATTTGTAAGGTAATGAGAGAGAAGAGGAAATGAAATCCTGGCTACCCTGGGCAGAGTTAAGTATTGGAATTCGGAATGAGGGTGAAAGGGGGCGAGTGAGGGAAGTGAAGCTCCTGAATGAAGTTTGTTGTTTCATTTGATTGGGTTTCCTCTCTGCCTCTCTTCGTCTTGACATTACAACCATAACTAGGCTCAGCAACCACTGCTTTCTCTCTCCTCGCCCACCCATGCATGCAGAGCACAAATCCCGTCCTTCCCAATATCAGCCTCTAAGTCAATACCAAAAAATCACAGACGAGAAACGGAGCCTTTTACGGCTTACAGCTTTCTCCGACACTTTCACCGTGAACAAGTACCTTCCTAAATACCCATGTGAAGAATTGTAGCCATAGTAATATATTTCTAAAACTCTTTATCTTTTCTGTGCTGAAATTTGACGCAACAGCAAAAACTTGAAATCGGATCCACTAAGAATTTTATTGGCAAAAGAGTATTTTGTATCAACTGTTGACAAGAGTTTGATGTACAATAGCCTTATTATTTATTTAAACCCACGCAAGAACACAATTTACCTTTGAAAACCCCGAAAGTTATCTCAGTCACCGACAGTTTTAAACTTTCACAAAAGAAGTTTATGAATGACTCAATGGCTTATATTTCATGTGTCAGGGGCAATCCACAAACCAAAAAAACCGACATGGGATACTTGACGTCTTAAAATCATAATCCTTGAGCACTAAGCGACGCAGTATATCGATTAAAAGTTAAAACCTGGTAAACTGGATGCCGCCGGGTAAATTTAGTATTACAATAACTTACGAGGGGAAATGTCATTTGGTCCGTATCGTGGTGGTCGAGAGCCCTGACTGAGGAGTGTAGTATAGACAGAGAATGAGTGATGATTATATATGTAAGTCTCCCGGGCGAAAGCTTAGGCTGAAAATTCTGGGAAGGAAGAGGAGAGGGATGACAAGAAAGAGGATTCGTATCGAGGAAGAGACGTTAGAAATGGGAAAATTTTGATCCAGGTTGAGAGTTCCGGAAATCCTGTATGTAAAAAAAGACGATCCTTTTCCACATTCCTTATATTCCGTCGTTCTCGTTGGTTCGATGCGACCATGTACAAAGTATCAGTTCTACCGTTGCTCTGGCAATACAAGGGATTGTCCATGCCCATGGGTGACTTTTGGATTTTTCCTTGACGTCCTCGTTTGGCGTTCTCCAAGCCTTCGCATTATTATTCTCTCGATAAAGTTCTCGGCAAGAAGTTGAAATTGATTTGAGGCATGAGGGATATATTGAATAGGGAGGAAGCGAGACATCTACATGAATAGCGATACTTGTATTTCTTTATCAGAAGACTCTTCACTGGAATTTCCAAGCTCTTGTCCGAGCTAATGCTGAATTATGTGGGAAATACGTGAATCTTGTCCTCCGGCTACTCATGACTTCAAAAGCCAATACCGACTTGAGCTCAGCTTCAGAACAGGACAAATGTATGTCAGGAGCAGGGTTGTACATGTAGTCTACAAATCAAGTCGGCGTCGTTCTACATAATCGCCATATTTCTTGGCACGCTTGCAATATTCTGATCCTCTGATAATTTATCGGGAGTCTATAAAATACAAGTGTTGAATTGTGTCTCTTTCACTGCGGATTGCATTCATCGACTGTGGCCTCTGCTCTGAGTATTTTGCTTACCGCAGGGGACTTAAAATAATCGTGCGACAAGAATTCGTGAACATTGCAACTTTAATAATAACTATAAAAATTTGCTCAAGTAATTTTAAACCTACCGTAAATCTCGGCGTCTTAGAAAATTGCACCCTGTCTTGTTTAAAATAACCGTATTGGAGATTCTATTTAGAAATTAAACTGATGGCAACTAAAGGCCGAAAGCAAATAGAGTAAGTAGTACGGCATACATACCATTCAATATCTGAAAGTTTCTCCTGCTTTTACTCTTGGTAGGGGGGTCTATGAAAGATTGTGAAGACGAGGTCCAAAGACTAACTTACAGGGGAAAGATAGGACAAAGAGAAAGTAGTCGAAGAAAAGACCATAAAGACTCTACAAAAATTTTATTACAACCTCCAATGAGGATTCGAGTGGGAAAGGCAAACAGAAAAAAACTTTGCTGAGTCAGGCCTTAACCTTTAACAGCGTTATGCGGTGGCTGGGCTGGGTATCTTTCTTAAGAATTCTTCAGTAATATAGAAGCAGTAGCGCTGCAGAAAGTACTGGAACATAGAAAATTATTGAAGGTTTCTGTCAAGCCAAGGAGAAATCGGCTTAGTTTAAATATGTAGATGAGCCGGGGCTGTACTTCAGTAGTCGTAACACGACAGGAGAATGCTGGCAGCATCAGGGCTTTACACATTTGCCAAAAATGTTTATTCACCTCAAGGGTAAATACATGTAATTTATAGCTGAGTTCTGCGTGTGATTTAACGCAAGGTGAAACAAATTATAATAAGAAACACGATGCAAAAACTAAGGGCCGGATGGGATTCAATAGGTATATGGATGACCGTTTTGCTGAATCAAATAATTCTCACAAGGGAAATACTTTAGGTGTTGCTCACGTTTGGGGTCGGCACTTATACGTTCAAGTACCTTGGGTCAAAGTATTAAGAACTGCATAATATTAGCTCTGCGAAGTTAAGGGTCGCTGAGAAATTTAGGGTCAAAATTTGGCGGTCTCAAAATTTCCAAAGGGGGGACCAC